>LLEY01000134.1:0-171707 GCA_001414485.1 Calycina herbarum | reverse complement strand
TAACCCTAACCCTAACCCTAACCCTAACCCTAACCCTAACCCTAACCCTAACCCTAACCCTAACCCTAACCCTAACCCTAACCCTAACCCTAACCCTAATTAGTAGTATCTAAAATAATTAGATCTAGTTCTGGTTCTAGGCTACTACTAAAGACGGGTATTAAAGAAGAAGGACCTATGCTAGAAGCTACTTAGGCGTATAGATTTTATTAGTAAAGGGCGTTTTTAAATAAAGTTAACTATAGTTAAGTTAGCTAGATAATTCTTAGGAGGTGGAATAGTAGGTTTATATAAGTAAGAATAAGAGGAGCGCGGCGAAAAAACGACAGGAACAACGCTAACCCTTGGTCTATAGTAGGAAGGGAGGCTAATTGTATATAAGTTAACTATAGTTATTAATCGGCTTAAAAAGGTAAGGGATAAGGATATAGAGGAGTATAGTAAACGTAAGAAGGGAGACGTGTAACGTACTTAACTAGGGCAGCGAGAAGCGTAAAGGTAAGGTATAAGATTGTTATACTTCTATAATATCGTAGGATGCTAGAATTATATATAGATCTATAGAGAGATTATAGGAGAGTATAAGATAGGAATAACTTATAGATCGACGTAAGTGGTAGAGGTAGAGGTAGAGGTTAAAGAAGGAAGAAAAAAAGTAAAAGACGAGACGTAGAAAGAATATAAGGCTAGTAATTTTAGTACTAACATTTAGCGTTAAAGCTAGTCCTAATCGGGTTAGGTAGTCTTTTTAGGCTAGAAGTTTTTTTTAACTATAGTTAACTTTCTCTAAGGTATACTTAAGGTAGAATACCTAATAATTAAACTACTACTCTATTTATAGTTTTAAGTTTAAGATAGAGTATAATATATTAATCTAAGATTTATATTTAAGAACCTACTTAAGAAAAATATTAGAGTAGTATTTAAATAATTAGTTAGTATTATTATATTAAGAAAATAGTATAAATATATTCTAGGTAAACGTACTAGAATTAAAGTTATAGATTTAAGAGACGGGCTGTGGCGTAGTACTACGCTTATATATTAGAATCTAGATCTCGTTACCTTATAGCTAATTAGAAAGAGAATAAAGTGTAACGCTCTACCGTAGTAGGTCTAAGGGTATTAGAGGTCCTACTATAGTACTAAGGCCTTTATTTTAATACTCTAAATTCTAATCTTAGATAGAATAACCTATGTTAGTAAGCCTATATAAATAATATATTATAGACTACTAATTATTGCGAAATGTTACGTCTATGTTTCTAAAACAACTACGACTTATATTTTAAAGTAAGGTTTTTATTTAATAAAGACTTTAACAGAGGACTAAGTAGAGTCTACTACTTTAAGTAGGTAATCGAATTTTCCTTATAATAAAAACATAAGAAAGGGTACTAGAAGAAGAAACCTATAGTAGTTTAGATCTATAGGATTACCTTGTCCTATATTGTTAAAGTTTATTCTACTAGGCGATTAGGTCTGTCTATCGAGGGATAGGGAGAGTATATTACTTAGGCTTATATATAACGTTCGCTTTATCTAGTCGCTGAGTTTTAGAGAGTTTCTAGCCCTCTATAGTGATGTTCTCTAGAAGGGTTGTCTATTAGATCTTATAGCTAGACCAGGAGTACTATTAGCTTATAGTATAGATATAATATATAAATATAAACTAGATTAAGTATAGCATTCTACGTATACGTTTGTTAAGAAGTAGGGGATTAGTTATCTAGATAGGTTTATTTACCTCTTACTTAAGAAGTCTAAAAGCTCTTATTTAGTATTATACTATATTACTAAGTTAACTATAGTTAACTTGATTTACTTATATACTAAATAGATTTTAAAGAATATTAAGCTTTAAATTCTTCTTAGTTTTCTAGACAAACTCTAGGCTAACTCTATAAAGCTTAATATTATCTAATAGGCTAATGTATAAAATAGAAAGTAGGTAGAGGTTTAAATATAATATTATAACTACGTAGGACATTTAGTAGTACTATACTTTATTACTTAAACGTTTAAAATATTCTCTTATAATAGAGCTAAGCTAATCAGTAGTAGATAGGTCGATCTATGATTTATTTTATACCGAGTTATATTTCCTTAGGCTACTAGGTATTAAGAAACTATATCTGATTACCTATATATCTAGTAATAGTTTATATACGGCTGTCGATTCTTAATCGCTCTCTCTAGAAAACAGGAACAATTTTCATAAGTTACTAGTATAAGAATCTATAAGCTAGAAGAAATAATTAACCCTAGTCTATAAGAGATAGTTAAGATTCCTTAATTATTACTAGAAGGACTAACGTTAGTGAAATAAAATAGTAAGAGAGAATAGGTAGAATATTTATAAGGCATATATATAGCTAACATCTGTTTATAGGATTAGATATCCTTATTAACTATAATATTCTAGCTTTCTATAATTAAGTAACTATAGCTATGTTTCCTTCTTAAGCGTATATACTAGCTTTATTCATAGACACTTAATAGACCTAGTAGTGTGTAGGTGTTAGGTAGCTATGTTTGCTTCTTAAGCAGGTACGCTAGCTTTATTCATAAGCACTTAACAGACCTGGTAGTATATAGGTGTCTGGTTAAGGAGTAAATATTTTATAAGCAGGTTCTCTTAATATTAAGGTATCTATAGTAATATTTACTTTAAGGTTCAGTGCTTTAGATATATATATAGAAGCTTATAAGACTTAGTAGTATAGAGTAATAGGAAAGAAGAGTAAATAGCCTATAAGCGAATAGGATAAGCCTCTGTTAAAGTTATATCGGATCTCTTATATATAGAGAGGAAGTTAACTATAGTTAAAATGTTAGCGCTAACCTGAAAAGAGCCGGGGAGGGGGGGGGTGTTTACTCTAATAATATAAGAGCCTGCCCTCGCTCCGCTGTACTAGCGTGTACTAGCGCTAAAATGAAACCTCTTCTACTCTTATACTTTACTATAACTATAAACTACGAAGTATAAAAAAACAATAATAAATCTATTACCTTTGTTCTATAAGTACTATAACTCCCCCTTCTCTCGATCTCGTCGTCTATACCTATATAGCTATATAGTTCTCTTCTATACTTGTGTCGACTATAAGTATTATTTTACCTAAGCCTCTGCTAATTATCTTTTATTTACTTAGTTCCCCTCCTCCTCCCTTACTATAGACCTTAGGTTAGTATAATAATACTATATATAATCTTAGTATACGTAGCGTGTAATATAGATAGAAGTGCTTTATCTACTACTTTAACTAGTACGCTAATCCTACTCTAAACGCGAAGATCGATCTCTTTTATACGTAATCGCTAATTACTTTAGAACCTTACTTACTTTTATAAAGGTGAATATAATACTAATACTTTGAAGCGCTACTAGAAGTTTACTAAAACAACGATAATAATAATAAGAGTATAGCTGTACGATTGCTCTCTCTATAATAAAGATTATATAACCTACTATTACCTTACTATTATAAGAGGAAATAGAAAGGTAAGGAAAGTTACTACTTTAAGCGTTAGGCTATACGAAACTTGTAA
Source organism: Calycina herbarum (assembly GCA_001414485.1). Taxonomy (NCBI): domain Eukaryota; kingdom Fungi; phylum Ascomycota; class Leotiomycetes; order Helotiales; family Pezizellaceae; genus Calycina; species Calycina herbarum. The sequence continues at coordinate 168,155 of LLEY01000134.1, read as the reverse complement.
AGGTAAGTACGTAGCTGATCTTAACTATAGTTAACTTATATTAGTTCTATAGTATGTAACTATAAAAGGGCCTTACCTCCTCCTCTGCTATAGACCTTAAATTCGTATTACCCTGCTCTTAATAACGAGGCTAGTATATTTGTTAATTAACGTTAAATATCGAACTTCGTAAGAAGCCTCTCTTTCTTAGAGGTGACGATGCTAACAGCGGCAGATACTTAATAGTACTAGCCTTCGTACACACTTATAGCTTAAGGATATTTGGATTCTACGCTTAGTAGGCTATAGAACTTAGGTTAGTATAACAACACTATATATAAGCTCGATTTAGCCTATACGGCTTTTTTTAGCTCGTTATATAGACGATATATTATAGGTACTCTAATAGCTTCTATAACTGATAGAGCTAATATATATAGGAAGTTAACTATAGTTAACTTAACTACTCTTAAGATAGCTTCATCTACTGCTAGCCCTAGAGGCACAGACCTATCTAGCGATGTAGGTGCTTTACTAAAGCCTAAGAGATCTAGACTAGGGCTATCTAAAGAAATCGTTTAGGATAGTTATAGTAAAGGAGAATTAGCTAGTCTAGTTAAGAAGCAGAAGAAGGCCTTAGTATATAAACGTAAGGCAGCGAAGCTAACGACTATAAAAATTACTAAGGAAATGATCGTCGAAGCTAAGGCTAAGAATCCTTTAGACGTATGAATCGTTGTCCTAACTGTAACTGGGCTTGAAGAGACACCGCTTCTTATAGGTTATCTATAATATCCTTCGACTATAGCTATATACGAGTTCCTAGCTAAGGTCGAGGCTCTGGATTATGTCGCTGCCTTTTTCTAGAGTCGCTAGAAGGGTTTCAGTATAATAGGTAAAGATGGCGAGATATTATAGAGTTTAGCCACTGTTTTTAATCTTATTAATAATCTAATAGAGGATATAGAGACGGCTATCTACGGACAGATCCCGCTCTCTTAAGAGGCCTTCCTCTACGATAAGCAGACGCGTGGCTTTGTTAGCTAGGTCGTTGCTATATACTAGCTCGTAAAGGCATTCTTAGATAACTTCCTAGAAGACTCTATAGAAACCCTATTAATAGTTGGTAAGGTATCTGGCGAGAACTACTTCTATGCTTATTATATCCTTAGGTTACTTTAGTGTAAAGGTAGTAAGTTCTGTAAGGCTCTTACCACTAGTTTAGACAGTATCTTAAAGGTATAAGATAAGCTAGCTAAAGAACCCTACTACCTAACTAAAGCTGACTACTGTAGAATTAATAACTTAGAAGGGAAAGATCTAACGGAGGTTAGCGACAAGCTTCTGAAGTACCTAGATTATAGGGATAAGTACGCCTAGACTGTGGAAATATATGATATAAGTAGTAGTAAGTCGGAGTTAGATAATATAGATATAGAGGAGAAGGGTTTTAATAACCTCGTTACTTAAGCTAACTCTACTATAAGTAATAAGTCGTTCCTATATCTTAAGCCCGCTGCGTAAAAGGCTCTGGTGTATAAGATAGGTGATTACGTTATATACCTTTATAGTTAACTAAAGCCTGTAGTAGCTAGTCTATTAATAATCACCTCTAGACGTACTACTACTATAGACGAGTTAGCGACTGAATATTCGACGTATATAGAGATTAAGACGTCACTTAAGGAAACTAATATCTATCTTAATATAGTATAGTAAGAAGAATTCTATACTATATAGTATAAACTTAACTTAGTTAGCTCTACCCTAGTTAGCTTTGAAGATTCCTATAAGGACTTAGGTCTTAATCCCTAGAAGCCTGTCCTAGGAAGAAAGACGTTTAAGCCTTAGCAAGTTACTAGCGCTTAGTAGATCCTATATACGTAGAAGTTTAGGCTAGGAGTTCTAGTCTTAGGCAACGATGTCGGCCTAGGAAAGACTCTTAAAGCCCTAGCTGCTTTGAAATTAGGAATCCGTATTACATAGAACCTTATCGAAGAAGCTAGATACGACCTAGGATTGACCGGCCCCTATACTCTAATAGTAGTCCTATGCCTAGCCGTAGCCTTTAATGTCTAGAACGAGGAGGTAGGTTCTCTTATAAAGGAGGGGCTGAAGTTATATATTTAGTTTAGTAGTATATTAAAGAACTCTGTCGAGAATCGCGGCGCTACTATTAGAAGTAGTATAGTAGTGTTAAAAGAGTTTAAGAATAAGTGGGATACTACTAACCTAGATACTACTAGGGTTATTATCCTAAGTATACTCTAAACCTTTAGAAAGCGTTCTTTAATATCCTATAAAGTACCTAACTTAAAGTCTACCAGGACTAATCGAGATAATAAGGATAACGACAAGGATTATCCTCTATCTAGAGAAGAAGATAAGCGCGAACTTAATAATAAGGAACTACGTTCGCTTATAAGCGACGTTACTAGATAGTTTAACCTCTGCTTCGTCGACAAGGTATATATATTAAAAAACATACGTACTCGGAACCACTAGTCTGTCTAGCTTATAAAATTTAAGTCTATCTTACTAGTTATAGCAACTATTACGATTAACTAAACCTCTAATATAGTAGGTATTCTATAAATTATTATTTAGTACTTAAACCCTGCTCTTAAACTAAAATTACTAGAGAAGCCTTTACTAGAAAAGGTTAACAGAGAGGTTAAAGACTTAGAGGATCTAGAAGAGGAAGACGAGGTAGAGTTAGCGACCTTGAAAGACTACTAGAAGGAGTATAAGCAAGATAATAAGTTAACTCTAGTTAACTTGATTAACTAGCTAGAGGTTCTCTCTCTCCTCTAGCCTAAGGCGTTCTATGCTATAATAGATCCTAATAAGCATAGCTACTCTAGCCTAGATCTTAGCACCGTCGTTCTATATATTGTCCTCGGCCTTATCTAGCTTCGACGTATGAAGGGTTAGAAGATGCTAGTCGGTAACGTAGAGGTTACTATTACTAAGTCGGTCCTATAATACTACGTCTATATAATCGAGCTTTAGCAAAGTCTTTAGAAAGCTAAGTTGTATACTACGCTCTATAAGAAGGAAATTCTACAGAAGCGGCTTTATAAGAATAACAGATTATCGCGGGTAACTAGCTAAGATATAGGGCTAGACTATACTCTTAACTAGGCTACCGTCTACCCGTAACTAGTGAACTGCAGGAGGTATAGCACCGAGAAGATAGGTAGATAGAACGAACTCGAGGATTACAGCTATAACTACTAGCATCGGCTCTCGACTTCGGATAATACGATGCCTCTATACCGCGACTATATTAGTACAGCGCTGTTGATATATATATATTCTATCAAGCTTCAGGCTCTAATAAGTCGCGTTTATAACATCTGTTTAGATAAGAGCCTAAATCTGCTAGTCTTTATTCTATATTCCTCGATCTAGTAGTTAGCTAAACTTATTTCTGTCGTCGTCGGGGTCTCTATTCTTATAATCTATACTAAACATACTTAGAAAATGCATATAGACATAGTAGTAACCTTTAATAATCCTTATACTAAGAGCACTCTTCTTATTACAAGCGTCTAGTATATATCGACTTTAATAAACCTGTAGTATAACTATAGTAAGAGAGTCTTTATAAACCCTTTAGACAACTACTAGTTATTCTTATAAGCACTTAGCTGTCTTAACTATCTAGGTTAGAAGAATAAGTAGAATTTCTACGTCTTTATATTCTAGGGAACCTATAATAGTACACTCTAATTACTTATAGTAGAGAAGATATATAATTAGATCTCGGTAATAAGTAATATTAAGATCGCCTCCGTAGAAATCGATACATTTATAAAGGATAAAGCAAAGGTTCGGATACTCTTAGATGTTTCTAACACAGATCCAAACACCGAAGCCAACGTAGAAAGAGAGAAAGATGTAAAGGATGCTAATATCTACTTAAAGGCTATATCGAAGTTATATAAGGATAAGGTCGTCGAGTTCTATACACGTATAAATAGCTATCAGGTCCCGAAGCATAGTATACGAGATCTCTTACACCCGATATTAGTAACTAAGGCTAAGGAAGTAGTAGAGGTTAGAATCTATCGTAAGTCGCCCTTAGAAGTTAACTATAGTTAACTTTGGTTATTACTATTAAGACTTGGCACTAACTATTTATAGTATCACTGTCTATCTATAAGGTTTACGAGAATCTTACTAAAGAGATCTAGGTAGTAAGTAGAGTTTAGGAGAGACATATAAACCCTATAGTGAAAGTTCCCGCTGTTAAGGCTACTCGAATTTTTAGCTATATTATATACTATGTTTCCCGCTCTAGTTCGCCTACACCTCTAGCTCTAGCTCTAGTCTCAGCTTCAACCGCCAGAGTCGCTGCCGCTACTACTAACTCTGGTCCCAGAGTCCTAGATATACAACTATCTTAGAGTTAACTAGCTTCAAAGTAGCCTTATAATATAAATAAGTTACTACGTAGCGTTGAAGGTTTAGTCACCCCTTTAGCTGCCCTCTCTAATGTCTCTCTCGCTAGCTCTTACGGTACTCTCTTTATAAAGCTTAATATTATCTATTCCTAGGAGTCGACGTTGAATAGTAAGCAACCTCTAGCTCTGGTCGCTGCTAAAAAGAATGCGAAGAAGCGTATTACCTCTAAAGGCTAAGACGATAATATAGAACCTGATAAGGAGTCTAAAAACGACAGCGCTGGTCCTGTACTACGGGTATTAAAGCGTAAGAAGACATTGCTGAAAATACTAGGAAATTAGATATAGTATTAGTAATATAGATTATATAGTAGGTAGATAGAGGTGCTTATTTAGCTTTTGGATATTCTCGTTCGTTACTGCTATAAGTAAGAAGGTTAGTATATGTTTATAAAAGTAATAAGCTAGGCTATAACGTATGTATAGTTAAGAGAGGGTAGTATAAGAGCTATAAGAATAAAGTATACATTTAAATCTAGGTTAAGACTACGTAATAACGTGCGAGTGTTATAAGTTCTACTTTCCTAATAGGCGTAGGATAGCTTGTAGAGGCTGGATAGATAGGGTATAGAAGGTAAGAGAGTTAGAAAGGATAGAAGAGGGTCGAGAATCGCTTGTATTTTTATAGTAGGATAAGCCTAGACTAAATACACTTTTAAGGATAAAGAAGCTATAGATAAGGGTTTAGTATACTAAGAAGCTATAGACAAAGGTTCGTCTAAATATAAGAGTATTATTCCTAATATATATATAAGGCTCTTAGAACGCTAGTTAAGAAAGTTAACTATAGTTAACTTCGTATATATAAATAGTCTTTTAATTCCTACTATCCTAAGACTTAGAACCTATTTAATATAGATATTTATATAATATATCGTAATATAAAGATAAGGTCTCCTCTAAATAAGAGTTAGAGTAGGAAGAACAGATCTAGCTAATTAAAATAAGAATAAAACGTAACAGACCCACCTTTCTATAGTTAGTTAAAAGCTAATAATCTTTAACTTCTTAATTTTCTAATATAATATATTCTAATACTATAGAATATAACTAAAGTTTGATGAAGATTCTTTTTATAGTAAATAATATTTAAGACACTATACTAGTGCTACGAATCTATAAAGCCTATCTTTACAATCTAAAAAGTAGTTCCAGTTAGAAGTATAGCTTATTACTATAAAGTAAAGTTAACTATAGGAAGTTAACTATAGTTAACTTCGCGTATATAAATAGTCTTTTAATTACTACTATCCTAAGGCTTAGAACCTATTTAATATAGATATTTATATAATATATTATAATATAAAGATAAGGTCTCCTCTAAATAAGAGTTAGAGTAGGAAGAACAGATCTAGCTAATTAAAATAAGAATAAAACGTAACAAACCCACCTTTCTATAGTTAGTTAAAAGCTAATAATCTTCAACTTCTTGATTTTCTAGTATAATATATTCTAATACTATAGAATATAACCAAAGTTCGATAAAGATTCTTTTCGTAGTAAATAATATTTAAGATACTACTCTAGTACCACGAATCTATGAAGCCTATCTTTACGATCTAAAAGGTGGTTCTAGTTAGAAGTATAGCTTATTACTATAAGGTGAAGTTAACTATAAGAAGTTGACTATAGTTAACTTCGTATATATAAGTAGTCTTTTAATTACTACTATCCTAAGGCTTAGAACCTATTCTATATAGCTGTTCGTGTAATATATTATAATGTAAAGATAAGGTCTCCCTCTAATAAGAGAGCTAATTAGTATACGAGTGTGTCCCGTGGTCTGTGCGTTGGCGGGAGAGAAGGAGGGAGAGACTAGCGGCGTACTAAGAGAGAATAGTAAAATATAGAGAGAGGGATATTCTAAGAGAAGAATAAACGGTAAATAGCGGATTCTACGTCGATTTAGTTCTTTTTTTTTTTTTTTTTTTCTCGAAGTCCCGCGCCTGCCGCTGTGCTAACCCTAACCCGCAGCCACTTATAATATAACCTTTATATATGTTTTAAATTTTATCTATTTAGATGTTGTTTATTACTACTATTTTATATATAGTAGGTGCTAAGTCTCTATTCTTAAGAGTTTTTAAGATTATAATCTTTTTATACTCTTTATCTTTCTTATATCTAGGTTTCTAACTAAGAGTATTAGCTTAAGTATTTAATATTCCTTTTATATATCGAATAATAATATTAAATCCTTCTAATATTTCTAACCATCTAGCTAATCGTCTTATTATAAGTTCCTTAGTTATTATAAATATCCTAAGATTCTTATAGTTAGATAAAACTATAACTAGGTGTTTTACTAACTATAAATAGATTCTCTAGTATTCTAAAGCTAATATTATAGCAAGTAATTCTTTATTAAAGATATTATAGTTTTATTATACTAGGTTAAATATCTTAGAATAATATATAATAGATATAAGTTTTCCTTTATTATCTAGCTATAAGTAAACCGTACCTACTACCGTGTCTAAGACGTCTGTTTCAATCGTACTAGGCTTATCTATATCGAAATCGTATAGAATAGGTTTTTCTATAAACTTTGCTTTAATTTTCTAAAAAGCATTCTTCGCCTATTTATTCTATATAAATTTAATAGCTTTTTTAACTAGTCTCGACATTAGTTTAGTAATCTTTACATAGTCTTAGATAAACAGATAACAAAAGTTTATAAATCTAAGAAAGAACTATACGTCTTTTATATTCTCTAGTAATTTCTAGTTTAAGACGTCTTAGATCTTTACTAGATCTATTTCTATTTTCCCTAGACTAAATACCTATCTTAGGAAAAGGGTTTAAGTTACTCTAAACTCGTATTTCAAGAGTTTCAACTAAGAGTTTACTCTTATAAGTTGTTATAAAACTTCTTTAACATATTCTTTATATTCTACTTCTTTTTCTAAGAAGATTAATATATTATCTAGGTAATAGATTACTATTACTCCTAAAAGATCTCCTAAAATATTATTATTTTATCTCTAATATATAGCTAGTACGTTATAAAGTCTAAATAGTATAACTATATATTTATAAAGGCTCGATAGTAAGGTAAATGCTATCTTCTATTCGTCTCCGACTTTTATTTATATAAGTCTATAAGCGTTTTATTAATCTAGTTTCGTAAATCGTACTACTTTGCCTAACTTATCTTATAAGTACTAGCTAGGTAGTAGTAGATAAGCGTCCTTAACTATAGCGTAATTTACTTCTTAGTAATTAATATATACTCTCCTATCTATATTATCTTTTTTCTTAATAATAAGTATATTTAAGGTAATTAGTAACTTAGATCTTCTAATATATCCCTTCTTAATACCTTCCTTTATATAACTTTCTATTCTCTATAGGCTTTTCTAGTTATATAACCGAAGCTTTTACTTTAAGAGGTAATAACTCTCTTTTAATTTAATCTTATAATTCTATAGGCAATGTTTTAGTAAGGCTTACAAGTCTTCCAGGTTTTTAAACAAAGCCTTAAACTCTCTATACTATATAGGTATTTCGTTATCAGCTGTCTCGCTAACCTGTAGAGGACCTTAGGCTAGGTGTTCTAGCGTCTTAGAAGAGGTAGCGCTAACCTCGTTCTAGCTTTGAAGTTATAATTACGAACCTATGTAATTATATTAACTAAAGGTTATTATTTAAGCCTTCTAATTAATATCTAGATTATATTCTCTAATCTATAATATACTAAGTATCACTTCTTTGTTCTCTATTTTAATAATATCGAATTATATATCTAAACAGTGTCCTTTGATAGTAATATTTATTAGAATAGTTTACTAGTTAATAATTCTATCCTAGTATATAATATCTATTCTATTAACTACTCCTAAGTAGTATAGCTTTATATCTTTAATTAAGACGTTTAGCTTCTTCTAAGCTATTAAGGAAAGGAAATTGCTTATTACTCTAGAATTAATTAAGACTTAGAGTTCCTTTCCTCTTATCTTCGCTATTACTATAAGTTGATTTTCTCCGGAGGTAGCGTTTAGTTCCTTGATTATTAGTTAGTAGAGTTCTCTCTATACTAACTCTGTTTCTTAGTCTATGTTATATTTATTTATCTCTTAAAAGATTATACTAAATAACTTTCTACTTTGTAACTCTTAAAATATTACTCTAACTTTTCTAACTAAAGCAACTATAGTATACTAGCCTTCTATTTCTAGTATAGCTTCCTTATTATCAGGTAGCGTACCTAAAAAACTAGGTTTAAGACGTCTTATAAAGTTATTAGAACCCTGCTATTACTATAAGCTAGTTTCCTCTTATAGGTCTACGACTATCTAAATATCTCCTATCTTAGGTATACTAGATAGCTTACTAGATACTGCTTATTTTAGTCTAGGTTCTTTAAATTCAATAGTTTCCCTTCTAGTAATAAGGCTTACTAAAGTTATTCTATCTTGTTTATTCTAAACTATTTTATAGGTAGTTAAAATAGTAGAGTTGATTTCTTAAATAGAATATAAGCTTTAGAAATTAGGTTTCTAGTTTTCTATATATACCTATCTATTCCCTCTTTTAAAGGTTCTAATAAATACCTATATTTTGTCTTATTTAGGCTTATATATTCCTAGATCTACCTCTAATAAGTTAGATATCGATTCTAATAACTCTAATAAACTCGTTAATAGTAGTAATTTATATTCTACTTAAAGAGGTAATTCGTAATCTATTTCTAATTATGTATTATAATATTCTTTAAGTAATAGATCTCTATTATTATTAGTATCCTATACCTTATTAACTTGTAACTTAATTCCTTTGTTTAGCTATAAGTATATAGCATCTACTGTTATATCTATAGCGTCTGTTTTAATTTACATGCTATAATCTCTAGCCTCAAGCTCTTTGTCTATAAGTTTAATTTTTTCTAGTAAAGCTACTTCTTTTTAGATAGTAGCGTTAGCTTGTTTCTCTTTAGAGTCTTTCTTCTTACTATACTTATTTACTCTATAGCTAGGAAGACTATAGTTATAATATAAGTTCTACTTGCGTCGACGATTTCGCTTCTTCTAGGACAGTCCTCCTCTCTAGGAGTTTTCTTTCTTAGATTCCTTCTCTAGAACCTATGATTTTTAGGTAGTATCGATTTCTATAAGGTCTACTTAATCTTTTCGTCTACTCTTTCTATGTTAGTAACTATAACTTCCTTTCTTCTCTAGATTTCTTTTATAAATATAGTTATCGATCTTAATTATATTATTTATTAATTTATTTAACGTATCTAGAAAATCCTCTTATACGAGTTTATCCTTTATATTATTCTTAAGCCTATAATAGAATTGTTTATATAATACTTCGTCGTTCTATCTTATCTATATAGAGTACTATTAAAATTATAAGGTATATTTAGTAGCTGAACCTTTTTACCTAAGTATATATAAAGCTTTAACTGCCTTCTTTTTTATATTAATATTCTTAAAAGCCTGGTTAATTCTATTACTAAACTCTTGAACATTTCTAAATAAATCCCTCGTCTTCTTAGACATTTAAAGAGAGACTTTTCCTTTAGCTGTTTTATTTATCTAGTAATCCTCTAAGTATAGTTCTAACTAGTTATAAGCTACCCCTTCAAGATAGGTAGACAACTATATAACTTAGTTAGTTTTATTTCTAAACTAAGTATAATAAAAGTTTAAGTAGAGAGAAGCTTTTATTAAGAACTTGGCTAGTTTCTTAGGCGAGCTATTAAACAGTTTTAGAAGAGGAAGTTTCACTTCCTCTTGAAGAGTAGTGACTGGTGTAACTAGGGGGTCTATAGCTGGCTTTGGTAGGGTGGTTCTCGGAGTAGAGTAGGTTGCCGACATAGTAGCGATCTTACTTCTAAGTAGGTGCTTAAAGTGTAACGAAACTTAAACGAACTAAATAAAGATAACTAAGTCTCGAAGGTTAGTATATAGTAAGAAGTATAAATATGCTAGGTTGTTTACTTAGAAGTAAACTCGTTACTTATATTAAAGATATTAAATAAGATAATAAGATTAATAACTAAAGTTGAGTACGAAGCTTCTATCTAATAGTAGACGTGCCAGTCTTATATAGATGCTTCCTTCCTCGTGCTAGCTTGCTAGCTTGGTCGCTCCGTCGCTGCTAGACTGCTAGACCTGTCGCCCCGTCTAGCGAACTCTTATCACGTGATTATAACCAAAGGAAATCCCTGGATCGCTTAGCTAACCTAACCGATCCCTATCTGCTATAAGAGTATTCCGATAGTGCTTAACCTGTCAGGACGGGGCCTGGTCTTCACTCATCACGTGTGCACGTGATTCGTGACATCTAGCTACTGTTGACATTACGTAACTCTCCCGACGCGTCTACTACCTAGTACCGCGCCCTCCTCTCTTCAAACCACGTCTATAGCTAGACCTTCCTATATATATCCTCGTCCTTAGCGCCCTTCTGGTTATGTTCTTTGCTAGCGTGCTTTCGTATATTTGACCGATTCTGTGTTTTAAAGCAGCAGTTGAGACACTGAAATCCATCAAGAACTAGGAGAATTAGCAGTGGCAGCCCTCCTCCTAGTAGCAGTAGCACTGTCCGGAAGTCGTAATCAGCATATCTCTGAAGAAACTGCTTAAAATAACTATTAACCTCTCGTCGTAGCTGGATATTAGCCTTGTGTTTTCGTTGCAAATGCTGACTAAGCACGCTGGGCGAGACTGCGCGTTGACACTCTGGGCGCATACATAACAATACCTCAAAAGCGTTATTAAATGCGATCCATGGCTCAAGTACAAGTAGCACTGGCAGTGGCACCTGGCGGTCCAGTTCAGGCATCGTGGCGGGCCTGGGGACGCGTTCTTTCCTAAGTTTGAGAAATCTAGGTCAGATGTAGAAAATGGTTCTACAGCTGGCCCGCGTCACTTATTTTGATCACGTGCCCTATACAAAAACAGCCCGGTCAGCTGTAGACCCTGAGGAAATAACGTTAGGGCTATAACAAGGACCTTAACTAGCACCTAGCTCGCTACATAGCCTACTCGCTACATATGTTAAAGGAATTCTATTTAGCGAATCTAACAGCTGACGGGCCTCTAAAGGCTCTTCCTTTGTAGCTAGAGGCGTACGAGGCAGGAAGAGACAATTACAGCGAATTAGAGAGTAACGACTCTATAGCTACGGAAGACAAAGCGGCTTAGTTAGAGAGGGCCCGGTTGAAGGAGGGGGTAGTGTAATAGTCCCAGTCACATACGACTGGATCACGTGCCGAGGTTCTACCGAAGTCTCGCTTAGTGTATATAAATAGAGACAGAGCGTACTAACTCTCCTCTTCTCTCTTTAGTTTAGTTTTCTTCGAATATAGGTACTATTCTATAAGTATCTCTTTTGGTATATTTATAGAGAGCTGTTATAAAATATAAACAAAGGCTTGCTTAAGTATAGCTACTTACCTAGCTGTGGTATACGTCTATACTCTATCTTAAGACTTGCTATTTTTCTTTGAAGAGCTCTAGCGTTCTCTTAACTATACTTAAGCCCTATAATAATCTTTTGAATCTTTTTCTAAGTAGATATATCTAAGTAAAAAGTTAGCTTTTTAGCTGTTTTTTAAGTATAAGAGGCTATAACTTACTTGTTTCTTCTTTAACCTCTTCTTCTAGCTCTACTCTATTAAACTCTTCTTTACCTATTTTATAGACACTATACTCGTCTTTAAGTATAGCTTTTAAGATATCTTAAATTACTAAGTTAATTATAACGGACGTGAATGAATAGCTTTTACTAGTACGCTAGCCGGCTAAAAGGCACAAGAATTAATCGGCAGACTAATTCGCTATTCTACTACTCGATAGGAATCCCGGTGTAACACCGCCCACGTGACCTCCAGCCACGTGACGGCTGTCACACTATCCCCGCTTCTAAGACAGCTGGCCCCCAGCTGTCCGTAAGCGTAAGTAGTTAACCATAAGACTAAACAAGCCCCGCAGGGTGATCGCCTATATCCTCGAGAGTGCTTGTACGAGAAGGCCGAAGCCAACAGTATGATTTTACCAGACACACTATGTGTGTAATGCGCCAGCCACTCTACTCAGAACCATAGTATCTTTAAGCAACCAAGTCCTCGCTTAGCGGGCCGACCCCGGGCCGACCAACTAGTCTCAGACCCTCGGTTACAGGTTGGATCAATTCTTCTGTGACGGACGTGAATGAATAGCTTTTACTAGTGCGCCAGCCGGCCAAAAGGCACAAGAATTGATCGGCAGACCAATTCGCTATTCTACTACTCGATAGGAATCCCGGTGTAACACCGCCCACGTGACCTCCAGCCACGTGACGGCTGTCATATTAATATAACAGTAATAGTTACGAGAGCTGCTAGATGTCACATGTTCGCTTAGATGCACGCTAGTACTAGCGCACGCACTAGCGCGGATGACTTGTATTTAGTTCCCGGTTCTCTCGAGCTCTTCTGCTCTCCTCGTCTTTTGTCCTAAGAATAGAGTGTTGTTTATTCTACCTTTGTCTACTAAAGCACGTCTGTCACAGTTAAGAATATATACCGAGTAAGCTATATCTTCTTGAAACTTATAGCTATTTATAGCAGCGTACTTAGTAAAAGCAGCTGTAAGAGTTTTGTTCGGTAAAGCGTTATCTTAAGTAATACTAGAAAGAAGAGACTAATTAGTATATATATATTTACTTAATTAGATATTTCCTTAGCTATTTCAAAGTGTTCTAGAGTCTCTATAAGACCTCTATTTATATAGAGGCTAGAGTGACGTTCTTTAAGAGGCTATATAGCTAGTTAATAAGCTTTAAGCTTAAAGTCCTTACTTATAAAATATCTAACTTAGTAGTAAATAAGTCTTTAAAAGACTAAAAGAATTACTTATAAAGTAATACCTAGATAGGTATCTTAACTTATACTAGTCTAACTATCTAAAGTAAGACTAAAAGAGCCCTGGTTTAGAACGTAGTCTCTAAGTTACTCTTTAATAGCCTCTTTTCTAATTAAATAGAGAGAATTAAGCTTATTTATAAGCTTAACTCTATATAAAGGAGGGTAAGCTCTAGTATATCTATTAGTTCTTATTCTTAAAAGTAGAAAGAAGATTTATCTTTGTAGATAAGTAGTAAGCTCTCTAAAAGAAGGAGAAGAAATAGCTCTAAAACTTATATTATTCTTAATAATAAAGTTTAATATAAGCTTCTTATAAGTCTTTTCTTTAAACTTATCTAAGCTCTTAGGTCTCTTATTAGCTCTTTGCTTTATAAAGTAATATAATAAAACTTAAACGAACTAAACAAAGATAACTAAGTCTCGAAGGTTGGTATATAGGTAAGAAGTATAGATGCGCCGGGTTGTTTACTTAGAAGTGAACTCGTTACTTATATTAAAGATGTTAAATAATATAATAAGATTAATAACTAAAGTTAAGTACGAATCTCTTATCTAATAGCAGACGTGCTAGTCTTTATATAGAACTGTAGTCTCCTGTTCTAGTCGCTTTAGTCGCTCGCCTTAATCGCTTTAGTCGACAGGCGACTTAGGCAACTTAGGCGACTTAGGCAACTTAGGCGACTAGGTCACGTGATGCTTCTTACTAAAGGAAATCCATAGATTACTTAGCTAGTTTAAGGATCCCTCTTTTTGTTTATAAGAGTTTCTAATAGTACTTAACCTATTAGAGCGCTGCCTAGTCTTTACTTATTATATACTTATATATAATTCGTAATACTATCCTCTTCTTAGTCTAGCGTGTCTCTACGCTTAAGTATAACCTAAGAAATACTATTAGAAGGCTATTAGCCTTCTCTTACTATAATGTTTTTAATAATACTATCTATAAAAGATAAACTAAAACAAAATCATATTAATAACGCTTTTTATATTAATTAAGTAGGATCTAAAATATTACTTTATACTCGCTGTTTTACTTCTATATCTAGCTGTTGCTATATATCTATTACTAGAGGTAAGAAATATTCTAAGTATACTAGGAAGGGTAAAACTTATAATATTAAGGAGTAAAATCGAATACTCTTAACTTTTAAATAGGAATCTCTTAACGTGTAGAAACGCTGTCTATAGGTTAAGAAGAAGACGGCTTATTAGGCCTAAGAAAAGGCCTTTTAGGCCTAGTAGAAAGCAATGTTAAAAGTTCTCTATCTTTGAGCATAGTAACGTCTTCTTAATAAACGAGAATAATAAATACTTTATTAAGGACTTAGTACTCTTTAGAAGCTAGATAAAGCTAAGAAGAAGAAGGAAAAGGAAAAAGAAGAGAAGGAAAGAAGAGAGGAGGCTGCTAAGCTAGCTGCCTACTCTACCTCTACTGCCTCTAACCCTGCTTTTAACCTAGGTCTTAATCCTAGCTTCTTTAAGGTCTTCTCTATTAATTACCTAATATAGGTAATCTTAGGTTTTAATAGTAGAAGTCCTAAAGTTCCTCTAAGTACTAGTTAATGTTTTTTCTAGGTTTTTAAGTATTCTCTAAGTATAGGTAATCTAACTATTTAATTAAATACTTAATCTTACCTCTAATAATCTTATAGTTAAGAATCCTTTTAACTTTATATTCAGTGTTTAAATTAACTAGTTGAATTTCTATAAATAGGGCTAGTAGTACTCTTAGTAGTACTAGTTTAAGTAAGGATATATAGAATACTAGGTAGATGTTTATTATCTTTAATAGCGCTAGTTTATAATTTAAAGGTCTCTTAACTTATTTAATTTTAAATAGTCTAAGTTTTTTATAATCTAGTTTATTACTTAGTCTTTTTATATTAATATTCTTTTATACTAAGTAGACTTTATCCCTCTCTTTTAGTATTAGCTCTTAACTATATTATTTATTATAGTAGTATATATTTCTTTCTACTATAAATTATAGGTCTTTTATAAGTTCTTTATATAGACTCTTAATTTTCGAGATATAAATACACGTAAGTTAGTTATTAATAGTTATAGATAGTAGTTCTTAATATACTATTAATTTATATCTAAAATTAGTATAGAATAGTATAATAAGTGTTATTTCTATTACTAAACTATTATAGATAAACTATGTTAAGAGTAGTAGTTTTACTTAGTTATCTTACTAGTAGTTTATATAATAATAAAAGTATATTTTAACTACCTAGTTTATATATTCGTTTCCTTTATTTATCTAAGAGTGAAAAGCTATAGAGAGCTTCTTTTTTATACCTAATTGTTCTATAAGAGCGATTTAAAATTTTAAGGTAAAGAGCTTATCTTTATTTAAGAGTATCTCTTTAGGTAGTTTATATCTTAAGACTACTTCTTTAAGGAATACGAATACTAATTCCTTAGCTATACTTAACTCTATATATACTATTAGGATTATATATTTTATAAGTGGTTTTATAATAACTAGGATTATATTATATTTAACTTCTATTATTAGATTTTTAGATTTTAGTAATTTAATAATAAAATCTATAGATATTAATTTCTAAGGTATCTATAGTATTAGAGTAGTGTTTATCTGTCTATAAGAAGTATAGTAGGAAGCCTTATTCCTAGTATAGGTATTATATTCTACTATTACTTTCTTAACTATTATAAATAACTAATTAATATAGTAGTATTATCTTATTCTTTAGAGGGTTCTACGAATTCCTTAGTAATTATAAGTAGGTATAGTATAGTATTCTTATATAAATTCTTTTATATATAAGCTAGGAACTTATAATTTCCCTTTTATATACTAGTTATTATCAGGGCTTATAACAAGTGCTAATGAATTGAACTATAGAGGCTGTCTATATATAAGAAGATTCGATTGTCCTTTCTAAGCCAGAGTCCTTACTAACTTATATACTTAGTTAGCTCTTTCTAGAGGGTTCTGCTAAGAGTATTCTCGAAGGTTCTGTTACGTCTATGCGTTGCTAAGCGAGGTTACGTGAATACGTCGCTAGAGTACTCCGAGACTTATTCCACGGGTGTAACCCTTGATATTACTTAAGTCGAGTACGAGAGCCTTTCCCTAAGAGCTTCTTTTACCGTTGACCTAGTATTCTTTTAACTTGCTATTCTATAGTATCGTCTACTAATATTATAGGTGGTTGATCATCGTCTGTAATTTGACTAGGCAGCGGGTCCGTAGCTGCTAGTCTTAATAAGTCTATATTAAAGACATTGTAGATACTAGGCGAGGTGTCTAGCCTATATACAGACGGGCTAATAACCTCGATAACTATGAACTTGGCGGATCGAGCGTCTAGTTTCTTACTAGCCCTATCTGTCTATATATTCCGTAAGCTTAAGTAAACCTTATCTCTAACCTTATATATAGGAGCGGTATTCCGTAAACGATTTACTTAAGTCTCCTAGTCTTATTATACTCTTACTATTGATGATTGTACCTATTCTATAATAGCCTTAATCTTTGCTACTATTACTTCGCCCTTTTAAATTAGTGTTTTTGTATTTACGAGTACTATAACGTCTGTTAAGAGGTCGATAGTCTGTAACGGATAACCGTAGCTGAGTTAGAAGAGGCTTATACTCGTTGATATTAAATCCTGTCTATTAAAAGCTAGCTATACTACTAGCAGCTAGTCGGCCTAGTCGTCCTAAGCTATATTAATCCACTGCTATAGAAGCGTCTTAACTTTAGCATTTGCCTGTTCTGTTAACTCGTTAGTTTGTAGATAGAAGGCTATAGAGATCTATCGTTTAATCTGTAAGAAGTTATAAAGCGTCTTCTATACTTGTCTAATGAATTACAGGCCTCTATTAGACACTATTACTCTTAGTAGTCTATATAAGCTATAGTATATAGTAATAAATAAGCGAGCAAATTCCTCTAATAATATAGTTAAGTTATAGGCTATAAGAAGCACCCCTTTGCCTGTGAACACTACTATTATATTAGAGCCTTTACTTATAAGTAGTGGCCTAATAAAGTCGATAGAGATCTCCTGCTATTACTGTTTAAGAATTGGTAATAGATGAAGCAGGCCTTGTTTACGATCCCTCTAGACCTTAGTACGTCTGTAAACTCTATAGTTACAGATAAACTGCTTAACTATAGTCTGTAGGTTTGGCTAGAAGAACTCCCTTAAGACTATTGTAATTGTCCTATTCTTGCTAGAATAGCCTATAAGTGTAGAATTATAGAGTTCCTATATAATTGTAGTCTATAGCGGCTTATAATCGGGGACCTATAGTCTGCTCCTAAACTGTAAATCACTGTTCTTATTAACTAAGCAGTTAGAGATAGAGACTTTGACTAGAGAAGCGAGGTCTACTAGAAACACCTTATCTCTTTAGTAGACAGTGTCTATAAGACGCCTAAAGTCCTTGTCCTATACCTTTCCCTCTTCTTAGAGGTTCCGTAGTTAGTCTATAAACGCTTGCTATGTTGCTACGTCGCTTACTTAATTCCTCCCGTTTACTAACACTAGTGCTAGCTGTATAGTATTTCCTTGAATCATTCTATTTAGAATCAATTATACTATTCTATAATTAAGGCGTTTATCTCCCTTCTCTAGAAGGTCCTCGTCCCTTCTTATTAGTATATCTAGCAGTCCTCCCTCTTTGCCTAGGCGGTATTAGATAATTAGGTTAAACTTGCTAAGTATTAACTACTACTACATTTGTCTTTCAGATAGTTTATAGACCGTTGTAAAGTACTTAAGATTCTTATGATCCGTAAGTACTATAAACTGCCTAATACTTTTTAACTCTACTTCCTATTCCTTAAGGTAACGAATAATAGCTAATAACTCTTTGTTATATATCAGGTAATTATATTTAGCAGGTGCGTGTTTCTTTAAGAAGAAGGCTATAGGCTGTAAGACGCTATTCTTTACTTAAGAGAGTACGCCTTCTAAGTAATATCTAGAGGAGTCTATCTCTAGGACTGTCTTATAATCTAGGTTAAACTAAGCTAGTACTAGGGCCTCTATAAAGGCCTGCTTTAACTGTTCAAAGGCTCTATTCGCTTCGTCTATCTATTAGAAGGATATATCCTTTTTAACAAGTCTATAGAGAGGAGCTGTAATCTGTAAAAAGTCCTTAATAAACCGTCGATAGAAATTCGCAAATCCTAGGAAGCTAAGAACGCCTTTTACTGTTATTAGTACTTTCTAATCTATAATAGCCTATATTTTAGCTAGGTCTATCTATAAACCTTTCTCTACTTCTATAATAAACCTAAGGTACTTTATAGACTATACTTCAAATTCGCACTTATTAATATTAAGCTATAGCCTAGTATCTTAAAGCCTTTGTATTACTTTATAGACATGCTTACAGTGCCGGTTACAGGTGCTGTCTATAAAGACTAAGACATCGTCGATATATACTAAGACAAAGTCGTCTAAGAACTCTTAAAGCATATAATTAATATACTACTAGAAAGTGCTAGAAGCATTTACAAGCCCAAAAGGGGTAATAAGCTATTTAAAAAGCCTAAAGCGTGTCTAGAAAGCCGTTTTCTACTCGTCTCCCTCCTTAATTCGTATCTTATAAAACATAGTAATAACATCTATTTTTATAAACCACTTTGCTTTTCCGATCTAGTTAAGTATCTCTTAGATTAAGGGTAATAAATAGCAGTCCTTATAAGTTAACTTATTCAGTACCTAGTAGTTATAACAGAACTGTAGACCCCCTCCTAGCTTCTGTACAAAGAGTACTAGCACAGCTGCTAGAGAGTTACTTACTTAAATAAATTCCTTATCTAGTAGCTCTATTAGGGTTTTACAGAGCACTAACAGCTCGTCCTATAACATATTATAGAGTAGCCCCTATAAGACTATCTCCTCAGATCCACTGTCCGTCTATAAAAGCTTAATACTATGATTAATTCCTTGTCAGTGTATTAGTAACTTGTTTACTTCTTTTCTATCGAAAGCTAGGTAGAATTCTAGACCGATCCAGCTAGGTAGCTTTATCCGCAGGTCTATATACTTCTTCTCTACTAACGCTTTACTAATGTCCGCGAGGCTAGCTAAGAAAACTTATAGCTTATATTTATAATCCGTAAGAAAGTAGAAGACAGCCGCGCTTACTTACTTATAGAAGTAAGACTTTTCTAGCTTACTATAAACTTCTAACCCAGAGTCTTAGAAGAGTAAGTATCTCTTAACAGCGTTAAGTAAAGCTCGCTCTCTCCTTAACTAAGATTTTCCTAGAATTATTTCATAGCCCTCGATCTTAGAGACTACGTAAGTATAAACCCGTTTCTGCTAGTAGCCTCTAATGTCTATACTAAAAGATACTACTTAGGATATAGTATCCTCTAATACTCCTTCTACTAACTATAAATGCCTTAGTATAATTTATACACAAGAGAGCTAATAACGACAGACAAAACAGTCTAAAACAATTCTATAGACTAAACACTCTAAATCTACTAAGGCTTATAAAGTAGCTACCTTATTTACTAAAGCCGATATAAGAAGAGGTTTTTCGTCTATATATTCCTATTTAAAATGTCTCTAAGTATCTATTGCTAATAACTCCCTTCGTCGCCCCTATCTACGCTTTCTAACAGAAGCTACTAGTTTTCCGAATCCGATAAGACATCACTGTCTTCTTCTTCTAATTCTAGCACTACTTCCTTAACCTCTACCTTCTGTTTACAGACCGAATCCGCTGTTACAGGTCGCCTTAGTAGTCTATATAGACATTCTTAAACAAAATAACTAGTAGCTCTATAGCGAAGATAGCGACTAGTATAAGCACGGTTGCTTCGTTCTTCCTAGGACACCTATTTAGCACGCTTAGTACTAGTTGTTAAGACTTTAGCAGGTGCCGGTTCCTAATCCATGCCTTCTACGGATGCCTTACAGGTAACTTTCAGTCTATTAGCGATATTACCACTTATTACCTACTGTATAGTATCTGTCGAGCGTTTCTAAGAGGTCCGTAGTGTTTCTAGGAGAGTCTAGGCCCTAGATCTTGATGTTTAAGCTTTATAAGCTCTTAAGCGGTCGTCTATTTCTTTAATAATAGAGTAGTAAGACTTGAAGTTAGGTTGAGAAGGAACTATAATCATCGCCTTAACTAACTCGTTGCTAAGGATTCGGTTAAGAGACACCTTCTTTACGTTGTCTAGCTAAGATCCTTCTCTAGACTCTATAAGCAGGGCTTGCTATTCTATAAAGACCTCTAGGAATAGTCTTAAGCCCTAGCAGAAGGATTCTAGCTTTCGGTACACTCTTTCCTTAGCTTACAGGTCTCTAAATATAAACTCTACTCGATCTAAAAAATCACTACTATTAGCTAGCTCTGGCTTGCCTTATTCCCGTACCTATACTTCTATTCTACAGAGCGCCTTGCCTCTTAAGGATCTGTTAAGTGCTTAAAACTTAACATATTTAGTATATCTATAGTAGTCGACTTCGATTTTGGCTCATGCTTATTATAACTAAGCTTCTAGCTTATCCGAGTCTCTGTAGAATTCTAGTAGCAGAGGAAGAGATTTCCTAGGTTTATTATCGTTGTAGACTATCTGTAAGCAAGCTTCCTTATCCTTCTTTTACTTGTTTATAATCCGTAGACGATCGTTCTCTTAGGTAGATATTAACTGATTCTACTGCTCTTAAACATACTATAGGAACTAGGCGGGTAGCTGATTCGGTATACCGCCTTCTTATAGTTCTTCTATTATCTGTAAGTTCTATAAATGCCGTGAAATAGCCTGTAAGTTCTAGTATTACTATAAATAGTCCGATGTATTCTAGTATTACTAAAATAGCCTGATATATTCTAGTATTACTGTAAAGGCTCTTAAGTTCTAGTATTACTAAAATAGCCCGATGTGTTCCAGTGTTACTATAAAGGCCCGTTATGTTCTAATATTACTAAAATAGCCCGATGTGTTCTAGTGTTACTAAAATAGCCTAATATGTTCTAGTATTACTATAAAGGCCCGTTGTTTTTAAATCGAATCTAATGTTAGAGCTTATAGCAAGTGCTAATGAATTAAACTACAAAGGCTGTCTATATATAAGAAGATTCGATTGTCCTTTCCAAGCCAGAGTCCTTGCTAACTTATATACTCAGTTAGCTCTTTCTAGAGGGTTCTACTAAGAGTATTCTCGAAGGTTCTGTTACGTCTATGCGTTGCCAAGCGAGGTCACGTGAATGCGTCGCTGGAGTACTCCGAGACTTATTCCACGGGTGTAACCCTTAACAGTTATAACCTTTATATAAGTTCTAAATTTTATTTATCTAGATATTATTCGTTGTTACTATCTTATATATAGTAAGTACTAAGTCTCTATTCTTAAGAGTTTTTAAGATTATAATCTTCTTATACTTCTTATTTCTCTTATATCTAGGTTTCTAGCTAAGAGTATTAGCTTAAGTATTTAACGTTCTCTTTATATAATAAATAATAATATTAAATCTTTCTAATATCTTTGACTATCTAGCTAATTATCTTATTATAAGTTCCTTAGTTATTATAAATGTCTTAAGGTTCTTATAGTTAGATAAAACTATAACTAGGTATTTTACTAGCTATAAATAAATTCTCTAGTATTCTAAAGCTAATACTATAGTAAGTAGTTCTTTATTAAAGATACTATAGTTTTATTATACTAGGTTAAATGTTTTAGAATAATATATAATAGGTATAAGTTTTCTCTTATTATTTAGTTATAAGTAAACTATATCTACTACTATATCTAAGACGTCTGTTTTAATTATACTAGGCTTATCTATATTAAAATCGTATAAAATAGGTTTTTCTATAAACTTTACTTTAATTTTCTAAAAAGCATTCTCTATCTATTTATTCTATATAAACTTAATAGCTTTCTTAACTAGTACTAATATTAGTTTAGTAATCTTTATATAGTCTTATATAAATAGATAGTAAAAGTTTATAAATCTAAAGAAGGACTATATATCTTTTATATTCTTTAATAATTTCTAGTTTAAGATATCTTAGATCTTTACTAGATCTATTTCTATTTTTCCTAAGCTAAATACCTATTCTAGGAAAAGTATCTAAGTTACTCTAAACTTATATTTTAAGAGTTTTAATTAAGAGTTTACTTTTATAAGTTATTATAAAACTTCTTTAATATATCTTTTATATTCTTCTTCTTTTTCTAAGAAGATTAGAATATTATCTAGGTAATAAATTACTATTACTCTTAGAAGATCTTTTAAAATGTTATTATTTTATTTCTAATATATAGCTAGTATATTATAAAGTCTAAATAGTATAACTATGTATTTATAAAGGCTCGATAGTAAGGCAAATACTGTTTTCTATTCGTCTCTAACTTTTATTTATATAAGTCTATAAGCGTTTTGTTAATCTAGTTTTATAAATCGTACTACCTTACCTAACTTGTCTTATAAGTATTAGCTAGGTAGTAGCAGATAAGCGTTCTTAACTATAGTATAATTTACTTCTTAATAATTAATATATACTCTCTTATCTAGGTTATCTTTCTTCTTAATAATAAGTATATTTAAGGTAATTAGTAACTTAGATCTTCTAATATATCTCTTCTTAATACCTTTCTTTATATAACTTTCTATTCTCTATAAGCTTTTCTAGTTATATAACCGAAGCTTCTACTTTAAGCAGTAATAATCCTCTTTTAATTTAATCTTATAATCTTATAAGCAATGTTTTAGTAAGGCTTATAAGTCTTCTAGGTTTTTAAACAAAGCTTTAAATTCTTTATACTATATAGGTATTTCGTTATTAGCTGTCTTACTAACCTATAGAGAACCTTAGGTAAGGTATTCTAGTACTTTAGAAGAGGTAGTACTAACCTTGTTCTAGCCTTAAAGTTATAAATACGAACCTATATATTTATATTAACTAAAGGTTATTATTCTAGCCTTTTAGTCGATTTCTAGATTATGTTCCTAAATCTATAGTATACTAAGTATTGCTTTCTTACTCTCTATTTTAATAATATTAAATTATATATTTAAATAGTATTCTTTAATATTAATTCTTATTAGAATAGTTTACTAATTAATAATTCTATTTTAGTATATAATATCTGTTCTATTAACTACTTCTAATTAATATAGTCTTATTCTTTTAATTAGAATGTTTAGCTTCTTCTAAGCTATTAGAGAGATAAAGTTACTTATTACTCCTAAGTCTATTATAACTTATAACTTTTTTCCTCTTATTTCTATAGTTATTATTAACTGTCTTTCTCTTAAAGTAGTATCTAACTTTGCTTTAATATATTAGACTTTGAAAGATCGGTTTTCTTAATTATAATTCTTTCTCTTCTTATCCTTATACTATAGAAAGAATCTTACTCTTTCCTTATTAGCGTATACTACCTTATATACTAATCTATACTCTATGATTCCTATAGTTTTAGGAATTCTACTTATAAATTACTTTAGTATTTATTTATAATTATATTAGATTTATTTATAACTAGTTTCTAAAATAGCTTCTATAAACTAAAGTTCTCTTATATATAGATAATCTAAAGTAGCTTCTAATATACTTATTTCTAGTTTTATATAATAAACCTTAAATATATAGTTCTTTAAATTCTTTTCTCTAATAGCTTAAATCTAGGACTAAAGAAAGAATACTACTCTTTCTTTATTTAATAATACTACTTTATATATCTAATAATATTTTACTATTCTAGTAGGCTCTAGTAATATTCCTTTAAACTGTTTCTATAATAACTAGTCTAAGGTTAGACTTAGTTTATATCGTATCTATTATATTATTATTTCTTAAACTATTTCTATAAACTATAGTTCTCCTATTAATAGATAGTATAATTCTTCTAGTTCTATCTTAGCCTACCTAGTTATATTAAGCTCTCTTTACTTTTAGAATAGTATATTAAATAGTTATTATAAGTTGTATTTTCTAAATACTAACCTATTATTTCTAATTAACATAATAATAATATATTATTCGAATTCCTTTAGTATAATATCTTTAGATAGTATCCTAAGAAAAGGGGTTTTAATTTATCTCTTAAATCCTATTAGAACTTGTTATATCTATATACTAATTTTATTTAAAATATTATATATTTTCTATATATCTTCTACTTTAAGGTAGCTAGGTTTTTTAACTAGTTAACGTTCCTATTCTAGTTCCTTCTCTTTAATAGTTTTCTATCTAGTAATTAAGCTAACTAGAGTTATTATTTTAAGGTTATTACTTATAATAGTATACGTTATTAAGATAGTTAGGTTAACTTCTTATATTATATAAGGACTCTAGAAATCTAGTTTCTAATTATTAATATATACTTATTAATTTCCTTGTTTAAAGGTTTTAAGGAAAGCCTAAGTTTCTCTAACTTTAGGGTCTTTATTCTTTATTTCTTCTTTTAAACTAGAAGATAAATCTAATATTTCTAAAGAACTAGTTAATAATAGTAATTTATATTCTACTTAAAGAGGTTACTTAGATTCTATTACTAATTATATATTATAATATTCTTTAAGAAGTAGATTCTTATTATTATTAGTATCTTATATACTACTAATTCTTTTATTATTTTTAATCTAGGTTTTATATTCTTATACTTTAAGCTTCTTATCTATAAGTTTAATATAATTAGTTAAAGCTACTTATTATTAAATAGTAGTATTAATTTATTTCTTTCTCTTAGAGTCTTTCTTCTTATTATACTTATTTGCTTTATAACTTAGAAGGCTATAGTTATAATATAAGTTCTACTTACGTTAACGATTTCGCTCCTTCTAGGAAAGTCCTTCTTTCCTTAGAAAGGTTTTTCTCTATATAGCGTTTGCCTTCTTACTATGTTTACTAGCGTGAGAGTGCTTCTACTTCTCTAACCCTTTGCTCTTTTCTCTATACCTAGAGTTACTCTTTCTAAATTCGTATAAGCGGTTATCTAACTAGACAACTTTCTTAATTATACCTATAATAGTTAAAAACTATATATTCTACTTAGCTATTTCCTTATAAATATATACCTTTAATCCTCTATAAAAGAGTTCTATAAGAGTAATAGTATCCTATCCCAACTTCGTTCTATAATATTAAAATTTATTAATATAATCTATTACTAATCTAGTCTAGTATAATTCTAAAAGCTTATATATAGCTATTCGAATTATATCAAAGTCTTTAAAAACTTTCTTAATACTTGCTTTAAATCCTCTCTAAGATTTAAACATAATCTTAGTTAATTCTATCTTTCTATCTTTATTCTTATTTTTAAAGAAGTCTTCTAAGTATAGCTAGGCCTATTCTAATACTAATCCTCTAAGGTAGGAGATAGTAAAGATAGTTTATAAGTTATAATTACCTTCGAACTTATTAGAGTTAAAGTTAAAGTAGATGTTTATTTAGAGAAGGAATAAGTTAAGTTCCTTTTACTTCTTATAATACGTATCTAGTATCTTAACTTTAATAGACTTAAGTGCTTTAACCTTATAAAGCTCAGGTACGTCTAGTATACTAATATTATCGTCGTTCCTAGTTAACTATATACTAGTAGGTATTCTTCTAGTCGTACTTCTAGATATTCCTACAACGTTAACTTAACTAGTATTCAGGCTAGCTACTACGGCGGAGGTTGTTAGAGCTATAGCAACTGAACTTCTAAGTAGATGCTTAAAGTATAATAAAACTTAAACGAACTAAACAAAGATGACTAAGTCTTAAAGGTTAGTATATAGGTAAGAAGTATAGATACGCTAGGTTGTTTACTTAGAAGTGAACTCGTTACTTATATCAAAGATGTTAAATAATATAATTATAATAGAACTATCAGGAATTGATCGGAATGATCGGAATTGGAATTGCCGAGTCTACGTGCCGAATAGGATACGATACAGATGTTGTTTCAGGATTTGGAAAAGCCAGATAGCTTCTAGACTTACTATTGTCCGAACCTCTTGTAAATAGCTGCCTCCTCTCTATTGGGAAAGACTAATTTGGTCTTTTCCTTTGTATCAGAGCCTAGTATTCGGATATGTTATTCTATCGAACGTACTTCTATATGCCTCTTTTGTAGTAGTATCCGTTTCGTGCTGTTATATTAAAAGACTAAATTCGACTCCGCCGGGGACGGCCTGTTATAATATCTCACTCGAGCGCGCCGGCGTACCTGCTTCGAATACGATTCGGCCTAGATTCGGATTAGTACATCGACAACCTTAAATAGCTAGGTAATCAGAGACCACCTAGACAGCTAGTAACACCGGGGTTTGGTGTCTGAACAGTCAGCTAGTAAAATCGTAGGCGATTCTTACGTCGATAAGGGTGGAATACGCTAAGTGTTCCCAAGACTCCTAATAACCCTCTCCGTATAGGGATTGCTACATAAGATATAGACAGTCGACGATATACAGTTACCCGGAAGGCTCCCGCATCTACCCCTTAACCCCCCCCCCCCTCTTTTTCGAATCGACATACGATATGTCGAATTCTAAAGCTCCGCTTAAGAGTGTTAAGCAACCTACTAGGGAAGCTAGTAGAACCCTCTCCAAAAGGTCTACGAACCGCACTCGCACGCCTAAAAACAAAAGGTCCTAGAAAGGAAAGCAACCTGCTCGAAACCTCAAAGACAACCGAGACTTTTCTAATACGGACGAGATATAGGGCGTAGTATAAGGCTTAGAAGGAAAACTTTAAAATAATAACGATTAGTTTATACAGTTGGAAAGGATAATAAGCGAACTCTAACTTACCTCTACGAATCCACCCTAAATCGATCCCGAGCCTCTTTCGCCTCTAAGTACTACGCGAGACCCTTTTCGCTTAAGGGATCCTACCTCTAATGCCTTCCCTCGACGGCAGACCACCCTACCTACTTCCGAAGACACCCCGAATCCCCTCCTACCCCGAACCGCCAAAAGTAAGATCATAGAAAGGATTAAACCCTTGAATAACGGTACCTTACCTACCTACTAATAATAGAAGATATCGGTACGCGATAGACTCCTAGTAAACGCCGATTATTATAATACCGCACCGACTCGAAAGGCTCTTATCTAGGGAACAACTACTAGCTACGCTAGGAACTATCTTAAGCCTAGATACGAGTCTGAGTCGATTTATATTACTTTCTACGATTATTAAGATATGATTGAACTTTTGGATTTATATTTCTTAACCGGATATAAGACAGAGGATGTACGGAACGCCTTCTAGGCCTTATAGATAGGTGGAAAGGATTACGCTAGAGAAACGTTTACTAACTTCAGAGGTCGCTTTTCGAGTATAGCCGTACTCGGAGGGATACTAGAGTTAGAACGGTTCTTCTATATATAGGAAAAGATTATACTACAGCTACGAAACTCAGCTGCTATACTTAAGAGAAGTTAGAACTATAACTTTGTCGAAATAGTAGCAGATCTTCTAGCCCTAGATAAGAAAAAACGCTGAAACGCTAAGTTATACATAGCTAATACGACTAAGCCAGTTAGTATAACCACTTCGGTTAAAAAGACTACCTTTTAATCCTTATCTAGTATAATACTAGACCTCCTACTACCCGAACACGAATCCTTTTCTACGGTTTAAAGGGAAGATAAAACCAAGTCCTTGTAGAGTACCCTGAATCGGTGGGAAAACGAGGCATCTAATAATAATTATTAGTAATAACATTTGATTAGCCGATACCCCTCCGACTCTCTATTTCAGTAAGGAGTCCTTACTTTCTTTTACCTTCTAGCCGGATTCTAGAAGTCTAATTTGAATTGGATACGAATTAGTTACGAATCAGATACGAATCGAAGAAGTACACTATCTATCTAGACGAAAGATAAGAATAAGTGACCTCTTAGCTGAGTTATTACTGTCTTCTACGATATCGACTTCCGAATTCCGACTTTTCCGCCTCCGACTCCTGTCTGAATCCTCTCCGATATGTAGAATAATCGAGGGATCAGACTATATACTCTTTTAGCGAATGCTTTGCTTTAGTAGGAAACACCCGATATAGGCAACATCTACGAACAAGGCCGGCTACGACTCGTATCCTACCTTTTGCTAAACACCTCGCTTAATAAACTGTATTCTATACGACAATCCTTCCGCTACTAATACTACCGTCTATAGACACCGTCCACCGATATTATACCGATACTGCACCGATAATACGAAGCCTCGAGGACGAGTCTTTTTCAAGGAGGGGGGATGTGATAGAACTATTAGGAATTGATTAGAATGATCGGAATTGGAATTGCCGAGTCTACGTGCCGAATAGGATACGATACGGATGTTGTTTTAGGATTTAGAAAAGCTAGATAGCTTCTAGACTTACTATTGTCCGAACCTCTTGTAAATAGCTGCCTCCTCTCTATCGGGAAAGACTAATTTAGTCTTTTCCTTCGTATCAGAGCCTAGTATTCGGATATATCATTCTATCGAACGCACTTCTATATGCCTCTTTTGTAGTAGTATCCGTTTCGTACTGTTATAATAATAAGATTAATAACTAAAGTTAAGTATAAAGCTTCTATCTAATAGTAGACGTGCTAGTCTTTATATAGAACTGTAGTCTCTCGTTCTAGTCGCTCTAGTCGCTTACCCTGATTGCTTCAGTCGACAGGCGACTTAGACGACTAGGTCACGTGATGCTTCTTACTAAAGGAAATCCATAGATCGCTTAGCTAGTCTAAGGATCCCTCTTTTTGTTTATAAGAGTTTCCGATAGTACTTAACCCGTTAGAGCGCCGCCTAGTCTTCACTTATTATATACTTACACGTGATTCGTAATAAGTAACTTCCTAGAGTACGAGTAGAGCTTTAACTTAATTTACTATCTATAAAGTCTAGTATTTAGTTAGTAAATATATATATATATATATAAGAATAAAGACTTACCTGTCTCTATTCTCTCTTTAATAGTATCTATAGAGATATTCTTATAAGTGTGACGAAAGTGAGTTATATAGTTACTTATAGACTGGTTTATCTTATAATCTATCTATTTTTTATTATAGAGTTAGCTATATTACTTAGAATTAAGTTAATAAAGAGTTAGCTTACCGACAGCCCTAGATAAGACAAGTAATAGTTACTGTTCTAGGTATAAGCCGATTCTCTTATAGAGGATTAAGCTCTTTCTTTAAGAGGCCTCTTTAAAAGATAAGAGATTAATCTTTAAGTTCAAGAGTATAATCGGTAGCGTTTTAGGCTCGGTTATATAATAGTACGAAACGGATACTAATTTATAAGCTAAATTATAAATAAGAATATTATTACGGACCTGGCCACCGCCGAGCACGTGACTCGCGTATAGCTGCTCGCCGGCGTCTGCAAAGCCTGCTATTCCTAGCCTAGCCTAGAACCATTCCTACCTAGGCTAGGAACCATTTCTATAAACGGATCGACATTCTTATAACTTATCGATTCCTTAGCTATCTCTATATTATAGGACCTCTAGAAGTCTCCTCTTTCCTTCTCTTCTCTTCTATAGCTTGAGATCTTTAATTAAACCACCTCTTACTTCTCTGATTATCCGCTATACCTATATATGCTATAGGTAAGGATAACTACTAGAGGGCTAGCAGATTAGGTTTGTTATATTATCTAAAGCTCTCTTCTTCTCTCTATTTACTACTGCTCCTAGGAAGGATTAGAATATCCGTTGCGATTCTAACACAACACCTACGGTCTGTATAGACCGCTCGTAGATGCTACCGGCGCCTTATACAGCCCCGTATACCCGCGCCCACCACCGCGTATAAGAGCCTGGGGCTCTTCTACCTATACCCTCTGTCCTTACAACTAAGTCGTCTACAACGATGTCTGCCGACCAGTCTACGGACGCTTAACAGCTCGCTACAGCCCTAAAACAGGTCCGCCTACTACGAGAACAACTGGACGACGTCTATACCCCTCCGCGAGGGAATACCCTGTCTGAAACTGGATAACATAGGTCGTTTACAGTCAAGCTTAAGGATACTAAGCCTCTAACGGATAGCTCGTCTCTAACCTTCGACAACTAGAAGATCTAGATTAAGGACAAGTTCCTTATCAACGCCTCTATATTTAAGCTAGAGGAAGCAAAGATAGCTTACGTTTTTAACTATATAGCTGATATTGCTTAGAAGCATCTCGCGCCCCGTTACCGGAAGGGACCTAAGCCGTTTTAGTCTATAAAAGAAATGATCGTATATCTTATAGATATCCTAGAGAACCTGTTCGAAGTATAGGACGCCTATATCGAATTCCGCCGGCTCGTTATAAGAGATAACGAGACTTTCGCAACCTTCTATACTCGCTTCTTATACCTTACAGGCACTAGACGGATCCCGACAGACGACTTATAGCCCGACTTATATAACAAGCTTACGCTACCTCTATAATAGTCTGTCTTACTATTCTTAGACGTCCTGCTTATAAGTACAGCCCTAGTAAACAAGTGTCGACTTGTTAATAAGAACTTACGAAGACTTCAGCTCCGTAGAAGCAACTTATAGACCGCTCGTCTTATCCCCCGGCCTATAACTGCTACTACTACCTCCTGCCTAGCTAGAACTTTTACTACTACTTAAACTGCGTTCCGTATAACCTCCCTTACCCCGGCCCCCCGCCTTTATAGACTATTACGTGAACCAACGCCTGCTTATAAGAAACCGGACGACGCCTGCTTTAAGTGTAAGAGGACTAGGCACTATGCCCGCGAATGCCCTGAGAACTCTAAGCCTATTACAGACGTTAATAAGCTTGTAGAGCCTACGTCTAACTTAGGACAGTCGGAAAACAACCAAGTCTAGGGAAAGTCTCTCTCCTAGGCTTGCTTTACCGAGGTCCTAGCTAGTTAGCTATCGATCTAAGTTAGCTACTTAGAGGAAAACAGTTTACAGTCTCTTATAACTTGGTTTTTAATAGATACGGATTTAAAACCTCTACTCTAGCTGACACTAGAGTAAACAGCTTCGTACTTATTAGTATAAAGTTCGCTTAGAGGCTGGCTCGCTTCTTCTCTTTAACTATTCATACTCTTCCTACTCCTATTATAGTTCGCGGCTTTAATAGACAGAGTCGACAGTCCGCGGACCGCTATATTATTCTTTACTTATATATAGACGGCTGTAAACAGTACAACGTCTCTATAGTCCTCCTTAATACTAGCTATTAGGACCTTATTCTTAGGCGTATATGGTTTAACTAGCTTAACGTATAACTCAACCCCCGCTAGCGCTGACTTATATAGCCTACGGATCTCCCTCCTTCTCCTAACCTTGTCCGGCTACGCCTCCTAGATCCTAGGATCCTATAGACTCGGCCCTTAAACCTAGATCACTAAGCTAACACGGATCGCCGCGATCAGGCCCTAGAAGAACAGGTCGTACGTAAATACTAGGAAGACCTGTAACTGTCTATAAGCCTTGTCGACGAGCTGCCAGTCCCTCGGATCCTAGCGCGCCTGCCTACTACACCCCTAGCCGTACGTTACAGCGAGTACTAGGACCGCTAAAATAACTTACGAAATATAAACCGCGCCCTTATAGGTTTAGATATCTGTAAAGCCTCTATAGCGCGCTCGAAACGTATACGCCTTAACCTGTCACCGGTAGACATCGCTGTTATCGGTGCTGCTATATATCGCTGTAACCTATAAGACACTAAAGCTACGGCCTTTAGTACCTCTCTTTATAAGATCGATTACTTGATAGAAAAAAAGCTTACGGATTAAAAAGACGACTTACGAGTCTAAGAAAGCCTCCCTAGAGCCTACTAGGATCTCGTAGACGTTTTCTCTAAAGCTACGTCTAATACTCTTCCCCCTCGTCGCCTATATAACTATAAGATCGAACTTATAGACGGGAACGTAGATAACTTATCCTATAGCCTCCTCCGCCACTAGTTAACGGACGAGCTCCGGGCTATAAAATAATACCTTGTTAAGAACCTTTATAAAGGTTTTATTAAGGCTAGCTACGCCTCCTTTACAGCCCCGATTCTCTTTATTAAGAAGTCTAACAGCTCTCTACAGTTCTGTATTAATTACTATAAGCTTAATAACCTAACCTATAAGGACTAGTATCCTCTTCTGTTAATCGACGAAACTCTTGCTTAGCTAGGTAAGGCTCGTATCTTTATAAAGCTAGACATATAATAAGCTTTTCACCGGATTCGGATTAACTCTGATTCTAAGGAACTAACAACGTTCTAGACCTGTTATAGAGCCTATAAGTGTAAAGTTATGTCTTTTGGACTAACTAACGGACTTGTAACATATCAACGGTTTATAAACGACGTACTCTTCGACTATTTAGACAACTTTTATACTATCTATTTTAACGATATTCTTATTTACTCTGAGAACGAGCTAGACTATTAGGAATACGTTTGTAAGGTCCTTTTACAGCTTTGTAAAGCTAGCTTATAGGCTGATATTAAGAAATCTAAGTTTAACGTTACTTGTACGAAGTACCTAAGCTTCTATATAAGTACTAATAGGATTAAAGTAGACCTAGAAAAGATAGAAACGATCTGTAACTAGGAACGCTTTATTATAGTCTACGGTGTTTAGTCCTTTCTTAGCTTTTATAACTTCTACCGGAAGTTTATTCTTAACTATAGACAAGTTACACGCCTGTTAACAGCTCTAACCTATAAAGACTAGCCGTTTTAGTAGACACCTGCTTATTAGAACGCCTTCTCCGAGCTAAAGGCCCGGCTTATTAATATACCTCTTCTTATATACTTTAATCTATAATACGAGTTTATAGTTGAGACTGATTCCTTTGACAGCGTCCTTAGCAGTATACTTCTTTAGTTATAGCCGAGTTAAGAGTAGTACTCTGTAGCTTACTTCTCTAAGATAATAATACCTGCTAAGATTAACTACCTGATTTACGATAAAGAGATACTAGCTATTATACGTTCTCTAGAAGCCTGGAGACCTAAGCTTGAAGGGTCTCTACACCGGGTACGGGTTGTTTTAGACTATAAAGCTCTCGAGTACTTTATAATAACTAAAGCCTTATCTAGCTGACAAGCTCGCTAGGCTAAAACCCTCTCTCGATTTAACTTCCTACTTACTTATAAGCCTGGTAGCTAGAATCGAGCAGATTCCCTTACTCGCCGGGACTAAGAAGTAGATAGTTAAATAGTAATAAAGATATCTACTCGTATGTAAGTCCTCTTATAGCCCGAGAATCTTAACTCGCGGATTATTACGAACCTAGACTTAGACCCTTCTATAGATATTACACCTGTTAGAGTAGCCGACGGACTATATAACTTAATTGACGATATTCTATAAGCTAATCATACGAGTACAGGCCTTAACGCTCTCCGCTAGTACGCTATAGACGAACGCCCTAGCTAGACAACCTATAACAGCCTCCTGCTATACTAAGAACGGCTTATCCTACCTAAGGACGACGATCTTAAAGTACGCTTGCTAAGCGAGGTTTATAATCAAGTCTCGGTAGCCTACCTTAGACAATCTAAGACTCTAAAGCTAGTTATAGACTGCTACTACTAGCCGCACCTTTGTTCGGATATACAACGATTCGTCTATAACTGCTAGACCTGCCGTCGCTCTTACGTGCTATAAGACCGCCCTCCTAGACTCCTCAACCCCTTACCTATCCTGGATCGCTTATAGTAATATATATTAGTTGATTTTAAGGAATTCCCTTCTAACAAGTCTAGGATAGATATGATTATTATCTTTATCTACTGGCTAAGTAAGAGATCTGTCTCTATCCCTTACCTAAAGACTACGGACGTAAAAAAGACTACGCGGATCTACCTCGACTGCGTATAGCGCTATTATAGACCGTCAGATACTATTGTCTCTGACCGCGGTCTATAATTCGTCTTAGAGTTCTAGTAAGAGTTTAACTAGATCCTAGAGACTAAGATTAAGCTATCTACAGCTGCATATATATAAACCGACAGTTAAACTAAGAATATAAACTAGTAGATTAACCAACGCTTTCGCCTGTTTATAAACTACTATTAGGATAACTAGTCTAAACTAATGCCGATTATAGACTACGCTTAAGCTACACTTCTCTAGGACTCGACGACTCTTCTGCCTATACAAATCGAGCTTAGTTACGTGCTATATACTAGCTTTGATTAGGTCCGCCAGAGCCTAGAAGAGCTAATAAGCGTTTATAAACAGCTTTCACGAGACGAAGCAGTTGTATACATAACCCGTATATACAGCGCCTAGGAAACTGCTCGTAAGAGAATCGAGGCTGCTTAGGAACGCCAGCGTAAGCAAGCAAACAAGCACCGGCGACTAGTAGACTTTGCTACGGGCGACAAGGTCTATATATCGACAAAGACGTGGAATATAGACTGCCTAAGCTGTAAGCTCGACTAGCAGATAGCTAGTCTATATACAGTCCTAGAAAAGGTTGGAAACGCTTTCTAGGTCAACCTACCTCCGATAATTAAAATATAGCCTGTAATCTCTATAGATAAGCTTTATAAAGCTCTTAACGATCTGCTACTAGGCTAGCTATAGGAACTAGGACTGCCTATTATAGTTAACGGGTATAACGAATAGGATGTAGACTAAGTACTAGCCTCTAGAGGCTATTATAGAAAATTATAATACTGGGTTTAATAGGTACAAAGCGAGCTAGACCCGGCCTAGTACCTAGCTTCTGACTTTATAGGCTGCCTATATAAGCTTTAAGAGTTTCACGCTCTAAATCCTTCTCTCTCAGGGCCTCCTAGATACTTAGCAGAATAGTTATAGAGCTAGGAAGATAGTATAGACGAGCTGGAATATCATAAGGACGAGGATAAATTACCTGTAGAGTAGTAGGTTCAGAGCTCGTAGGCGAGCTCTACTTAAAGAGAGGGGTAATATTACGGACCTGGCCACCGCCGAGCACGTGACTCGCGTATAGCTGCTCGCCGGCGTCCGCAAAGCCTGCTATTCCTGGCCTAGCCTAGAACTATTCCTACCTAGGCTAGGAACCATTTCTACAAACGGATCGACATTCCTATAACTTATCGATTCCTTAGCTATCTCTATATTATAGGACCTCTAGAAGTCTCCTCTTTCCTTCTCTTCTCTTCTGTAGCTTGAGATCTTCAATTGAACCACCTCTTACTTCTCTGATTATCTGCTACATCTGTGTATACTATAGGTAAGGATAACTACCAGAGGGCTAGCAGATTAGGTTTGTTATAAATATTCTAGAATTTAATTAGAAATTAAGTAGTTTCTAATCATTTATCAGGTTTATAAAGCTTATAAAGTTTAAAATTAGTAATTATATATATTAGTAATATATATTTCCTAGTAAATAATTAATAGCTAATTTATTAAGGCTTAAAATAAGGAAGTTACGTAGTAAAAAGGCTGCTTAGAAGGTCTCGCTTAAGCTCCCGGCATGCCGGAACGCTACTCCGATGCCACACCGAGTACTCGGTCCGTGCTCCGAGACCCCTGGGCCGGTTACGTGTTATATTAATCAATTAATCAATTATTAATCAATTAATGATGATTAGATTTGATTAGATTATGATTAACACCTTATTAATCAATGATTAGATTAATCATAGGTTATTAATCTAATCTAATCTAATCATTACTTTCGCTAGTTGTGATAGAGTCGCTAATAATCGATACTTGGAGTAAAGTACACAGTGGTCTTCGTTTCCAGTGTCCTCTTTGCGCATTCTCTACTGTTTTATATAAGCCACAGTTAGTCAGCACTAGACTAGAGCGGGTTAGCGTTATCCCCAGGCATCAGTGTAGCCTGAGGTTACTTGCCGCTGCTCTATGATCTGCATCATTCCCAATGCAGCCTGAGGAACAAAGAATAAAACTTTACCTAATCCGCGGCAATTTGAAGCGTGCTTTTGACAAGCACTATGTGGGTGGCGAGTCGTCAGCAGACATTTGGATCGCTTTCATAGAGGTCCCGTCCACTATAAATGAAACTGCAACCCGAATCCACTTCGCAAAGGAGTTGGCAGAAAAATGCGGGCTCCCGGAACGTAATTTATTCTCTCACGGGGTCGTTTTTGAGTGGGCTATACCCGAGAAGTATGTGCTACATGAGGTCTCTTTGCAGACCTTAATGAAGCGTGAATTTCAAGAGTATCGCTTTTTACAACCGTCTACTGCGGAAGTACGACGCTGTACCGCGGGAGAACTCCAACAACATGGCCTATGGGAAATGGGAAATGGGTATTACCCGGGGTTTCTTTGCACGAAAGTTTGGAGCTAGAGCCCCCCTAAACTGGATCTCTTATCAGCTTTTCTATGATTGTGTACGGGCGAAGATTGTGAATGACGACGTGGTTAAGCTTAATTATGCGCATGGCCATTCTGAAATTGTTGACTTCCAGTTTTCTTGCGACCTGGATGGTGGAATTAACACTAGTATGACCTCGGATAATATTTTCTCTTTGCTTCTATATAACAAACTTAACTCCCTTTTCAAAGCAAAAGAATGAAATTCTCCCAGACTGATGCCCTATAACAATATTTCTATTCCACGTAGCTGAATGATTTTGCCGACGATTAGGAGGCAGCCAAAGAATATTCGTATCGCCTTCCTGTACCCAATAATCGGATACCTGTAAGGTTGCCAATAGGTTGCCGTCGGGGGAGAAGGTTACGGACGTAACTGAGCTAGTGTAGCCCGCGAGCCTCTGCAGCGGTGCTCCTGTGGCGGCGTCCCAGAGCTGCACCGTCTTATCGTTAGATCCCGAGACGACCTGCTTGCCATTAGGTGAGAAGGCCACAGATAGGACATAGGAATGGCCCTCGAACGTCTGTAGCGCCGTGCCTGTAATGGCGTCCCAGAGCCGCACTGTATCATCGTCTGATCCAGAGACGACCTGCTTGCTATCGGGTGAGAAGGCTACAGAGCTAACGGAGGCAGAATGGCCCTCGAGCGTCTGTAGCGCCGCGCCGGTAACGGCGTCCCAAAGCCGCACAGTCTTATCGTAAGATCCAGAGACAACTTGTTTGCCGTCGGGTGAGAAGGCCACAGATAGGACATAGGAGGAATGGCCCTCAAGCGTTTGCAGCGCCGTGCCTGTAGTGGCGTCCCAGAGCCGCACTGTCTTATCGTAAGATCCAGAGACGACATGCTTGCCGTCGGGTGAGAAGGCCACTGAAGAGACAGAGGCAGAATGGCCCTCGAGCGTCTGAAGTGCTGCGCCGGTGACGGCGTCCCAGAGCCGCACAGTCTTGTCGGCGGAGCCAGAGACAACCTGCTTGCCGTCGGGTGAAAAGGCTACGGACGTAACGGAATCGGAATGGTTATTAAGCGTCTGCAACGCCGCGCCGGTAACGGCGTCCCAGAGCCGCACAGTCTCATCACGAGATCCAGAGACGACCTGCCTGCCGTTGGGTGAGAAGGCCACAGATAGGACATAGGAGGAATGGCCCTCAAGCGTTTGCAGCGCCGTGCCTGCAGTGGCGTCCCAGAGCCGCACTATCTTATCGTCTGATCCAGAGACGACCTGCTTGCAATCGGGTGAGAAGGCTACAGAGCTAACGGAGGCAGAATGGCCCTCGAGCGTCTGCAGCGCCGCGCCGGTGACGGCGTCCCAAAGCCGCACAGTCTTATCGTAAGATCCAGAGACAACTTGCTTACCGTCGGGTGAGAAGGCCACAGATAGGACATAAGAGGAATGGCCCTCAAGCGTCTGTAGCGCCGTGCCTGTGGTGGCGTCCCAGAGCCGCACTGTGTTATCACGAGATCCAGAGACGACCTGCCTGCCGTCGAGTGAGAAGGCCACAGATAGGATGTAAGAAGAATGGCCCTTAAGCGCCTGCAGCGCCACGCCAGTAACGGCGTCCCAGAGTCGCACCGTCTTATCGTCTGATCCAGAGACGACATGCCTGCCGTCGGGTGAGAAGGCCACTGAAGAGACAGAGGCAGAATGGCCCTCGAGCGTCTGAAGTGCTGCGCCGGTGACGGCGTCCCAGAGCCGCATAGTCTTGTCGGCGGAGCCTGAGACAACCTGCTTACCGTCAGGTGAAAAGGCTACGGACGTAACGGAATCGAAATGGCCCTCGAGCGTCTGAAGTGCTGCGCCAGTGACGGCGTCCCAGAGCCGCACTGTCTTATCGTAAGATCCAGAGACGACCTGCCTGCCGTCGGGTGAGAAGGCCACAGAAGAGACAGAGGCAGAATGGCCCTCGAGCGTCTGTAGCAAGGCATCCCAACGCTCTTGGACTTTGGGTTTCCTTTGGATCCAAGACGGGATACACTTCTCAAACGCTACTCGAACTATACTTTGCGCTGGGGAGAAGACAAGTGCTGAACAATATAATTGAAGGGGAACCTGTTCAATAATTGATCGGTAATATAAAGCAAATCGTTTCGTATCATGGATAAATGCATATAAATTAGGGCTTTTAGTATCCTAAGGACAAGTTAGATTCCTCTAAGTAATATATAGATAGCTTACCGGAATATAAGCCTCTAAGGACAAGATTGCTTGAATCCCTTCTGAGGTCTTGCCAATCCACCCAAGTGCCTCAAGCCAGTGTAGTAGATGAGCCTGCAGAAATTGGTGGACTTCCTCGCCGTCGTAAGCCTGAGAGCCACTCCTTTGCAGATGCTGAACCCAGTAGAGGCATGCGTATTGAACTTCAGGGGGGAGGCATTCCTGCAGACGACTGCTCTCAACTTGGCTAACTTGACTACCGGGAGCATGCATTTCGCAAATGTCCTTCTTAAGTGTCTGGAACATAAGCTGTATGCACCCAGCAGCTAGTTTCTGGTGTGCCTCCTTCTCATCCACCCAAAACTCCCCACATCGATCTTTGTTAAGGAGGAAGTCGCGAAATGAAGGGTGGTGTAGGCGAAGCGGGCGAGTCGGGTCGACTGGAATATCAAGGATCGCATG
Organism: Calycina herbarum; assembly: GCA_001414485.1. NCBI lineage: Eukaryota > Fungi > Ascomycota > Leotiomycetes > Helotiales > Pezizellaceae > Calycina > Calycina herbarum. The sequence continues at coordinate 128,962 of LLEY01000134.1, read as the reverse complement.
AAGGTCCTCAAATGTCTGGTCGACTTCTTCCCTTACAAGGTGCAATAGCGTGCTTAACGAAGAGGTAGAAAGAGGGATGAGTAACACTACTATACTTCCAAGTATATGCTTTAATATATCATATACCTCGTCTTTCTCTTCCTCCGAATATTCCGAGGAGATTGAGTGCTTAAGGATAGTAAAGTAGATCTCATTAAGGTGCTTCTCTGGTGCGGCAATAGCGCTGCTGCTGCCCTTAAGAATTGTATCTAGTCTCTTGCGTGCGAATCGCTTCCCTTCACGGATGAACCGACATGCTGTTGCCGCCCAAATAAAGAGGCCACAAGAGTATAGAACCAGCTGTCTTAGAGCCGCTTCGCCTGGCCAGTTTGCTCCAAGACTCCACTCCTGCCTGATTATACCTAGATTGTATTCCAAGAATAAATAGATGTCATGGTTAACAGTCGTGGGCGGCACGTTATGGAGTAGAAAGTCCTGGTGCTGAGCTTGTGGGATATTGCGCATACCGTATCGAATTGAAATTTCAGGTCTGCTGGTAAGAAAGACTTTAAGTGGCACCGTCGTTAATGACCGAGCTTCAGCTAGGAGCTGCAGAATAGTCCGGACATCTTTATCGTCCTCACACTCATCAAGTGCGTCGACGACAAGAATGTAAGACTGAGATGATTCGCTCTGTAGGTTCGATAGTGGACTTAAAACAAGCTGACGCCACTGCTCCAAGAGGGATAGGCTCGCAATATTACTCCGCTTTGTAACGGCTTCACAGATGTACTGTCGAAGAGATGGCACATTGACAGCGAGCTGTACCGCTAGACTTGTAAAGAACTTGTCGGCATGGCTCACATCTGTGCCACCCCTTGAGAAGAAGAAGCTGGCTCCAAGACGTTTCTGCTCATTGTATCTACGGGCGACGGTGCGGGCGATGGTTGACTTTCCCGTCCCAGCAAGGCCGTTCAGCCAGAAGATACGTCGCTCATCTTGTCCATCCTTTCCATCAGCCCAGTCATATATCTCTTGTAGAAGGTCGACACGCGTATCAGGGAGGCAGGCAGGTTCGTCCTGGCGGGCGTATGCGTTGAACGGCGCACCCGTTGCTAACGGTAGGAGGCTAAGCGGGTCGTCTTGACCTATAGAGTGTCAGTTTCATGGTGCTCTTCTTAGAATTTACGATAACTGACTAATATGGTAGACCTGCCCGAATAGTTGAATAGCAGTTTCGTCATCCAATTTCGGAACCTGGACAGTCTTCACGGGACCGAGAAGGGCCAGACAGGTAGGATCTGAGGCTGTGAAGAGAAGGCTCCCTTGTAGTCCTTGTGGTAATAGATTCTCGAAGCTCAGATACAGAGCGGTCTGATATTTTAAGCCGTTCAGTACGACCAGCCAACGGCCGTTGAATGTCCAGGTGAGATGACGAAGGAAAAGTTGAACTCTGTCGGAGATAGAGCCGGTCCACCCCGGGAGGTCGCCGAACTCTCTTGATATTGCATTATAAGACTGTTTAATGCTATTTTCGGTACTTGCATCTACCCAGAAAACAGAACAGTCTTCAGACTGCTCTCGCATTCTGTGGACGAAAAGGCGGGCGATTGACGTTTTCCCCGCCCCTTCTGGGCCTATGAGTGCTATTCTCAACTGTTGGTTGGGGACCTGACCGGGGAAAAGGAGAAGATCCTCGAGCTTGTCCAGTATATCGTCGCGAACAGTAAAATATGATGGTGGGAATGGCACGGATATGTATTGGACAGAGTTGGCTGTGGTTTGTTAGTTAGAGGGTTCCTGAATTGTGAAAACAGTGAACATGTTACTTGAGTCTGGGGATCTCTTACTCTTGTTGAGTGGGGGTGGTTGTGCGTTAGCTACGGCCGCGGAATTCATATCCTCTACCGCCTCTACCGCTACGTCACATATGTTTAGAAGTTCCCACCTCATGCCATCCTGAGATATGAAATTGAGGGTGTCTAGAATCTCTATAAGCCTGCGGGACTTGGTTTGCCACAGCTCAGTTGCAGCAGCATCTGAAGGCAACGGCAACTTAAGTCCAGGTCGAAGGGATTTGATTCCCCAAGTCGAGAAAAGATGCCAAGCGCTGTCCATCGCGTCTTCAATTTCTTCAAGTGTTATAATCGGATACTCGCAGGCGATGGCTGCATCGACACTGTTTAATTGCGTATGTGATAGAAACCCGGATCCCTGAGACGTCTTACTCCCTTCGTCGTCTATTTCCCTTGCACCATCGGGAAGAGCCCTGAGAGCAAATTCATGCAGGTGTTGCAATATGTGGTCGTCGATCTTCGTATCCATGGACTGAGTGGTGAACTGGCACAGAGGACAGGACAGAGGTCCGATCATTGGCCGTTTGTTCAATTCGGCGAGGATGGCTCGCTGGCTAACCGGAATGATGTCTCCATGCTTCGCTGCAATATGTGATTCCCATTCCTCGGCGGTGGATTCCTTGCTGTCGTTCGAGCCATAGGCACAATAATCGCAAGTCCAACGTATCACGGAATGTTTTTCGAGCATATGTCCAAGCAGACTTTCGACAGTGAGATACATCTCATCTGGAATGTCGCAGTCGTCCATTATGCAAGAATATGGGACTATGTCTTGGACAACGTGTGCTCTATACATCAAGCCAGTCAGCCGGGTGAATCTTGAAGGTGAAACGCGTTGCTTGGGCACTTACTTCCATCTGTCGTTGCGTTTGGAATCCCAAAAGTCCGACGGTAAGATGTCATCGCAGTATGGGCATATCAGCGATCCGTCGGGTCCAAAATTTGGGCAGCTAGGATAAGCTTGCGAAGCACCTATTCTTGTCATTTTAGTGGCTCCAGATGAGGTCTTCCTCGCTAAAATATCCTTGATATCAAGTTTGGAGCCGACCTCCGTAGCGGTAGCGGCAACGGTAAAAGTCTCCGATCGGGTAGAATCTCTCGCGGCCGTTTGGGACGGAGGGGGCGCGGTGATACTGGGCGTAGGTTGATAGGGGTCGGGGCTATTATCAACGGCTGGGAGTTCAGGGGCTGCTTCATTGCCAGCCCCGGCCACTCGCTCCAGCTGTTGTAATGCGGGCTTCGGATGGCTCTCTGGGGCCCGAGATCTTGTCACGAATTCAATACGATTTCTCCTGAGGATGTTGGCATAGACCATACGTCTCTGGATTGGGGTCAATCTGTCGTAGTCTGAAGCTCGATGCATCTTCTCAGCAGCAGTGAGTTTTTGGGCTTCCGAGTCTTCGAACGCCATTAAAATGACAGTGGTAAGATGTTTGCGGAATTCTTCAAAAGTTCTCTCGTCTAATGCGGCGTCTGCTTTCTCGAATCTATATTTGTTACCAGATTTTCGAATGGCCAGAGAGATCCTCAGGAGTTGACCAAGGATCGTCTTGACGTAAGAAATGTACTCAGAAAGGATCGGATCTGAATCTTCATCCCCAGAGAGAGAGTCTGGCCGGCTAGACTCATTCGAAATGGCTTCCCAGGACACAGGGCTCTGAGGGCTGTCCGGATCCGGATCAGGATCAGCTGATTGGGGCTCTCCAGCACCTGCCGAGCCGGGGCCAGTCTCCGATTTTGCTGCGAAATGATTAATTCCCAGTTATGAGTTAATTTTGGATGGGTTTCCGATGTCCGTTTGAACTTACCAACGATCAACTGCCGGCATTTGTGCAGGGCCTCGACCAAGCCCTGAAGCAGGTCGCAGATGGCCTCCCGCACATCTTGTTTTCTCCTCAGGCGATAATCCAAAGATGACTTGTCGGTCCTAGTTGCTTTAATACCGGCGCACCAGAGGTTGAAGTCGCCTTGCGCGGATCGGATCCACGCTTGCTCGCCCAAAGCTGGATTGGCGATGCAGTCCGCGAAGACGCCTTTACACTTTCTGGCAATGAGATGAATCACGGCGCCATCATCCATGGTGAGACGTATGATTTGGACCGCAAGGAATATCGAGTTCAGCGACGGCAGATCAGATCAAAAGTCTGACCCTACCTCATCGGGTGTCGGGGTTTGAGCTGAGCAGTGCTGCCTGAATGCCTCATCTATTTGGTACAAAAATAGCATCCCGACTTTCGACCGAGGGTGAATATTCAGGATGAACGTCGCCTAGAATATCGCCTGGAATGTCCTTTGGAACATCGTGTGGGATATGTTGGTAAATAATTTCTGGAATAACATCTAGAATATCAGCTGAAACGCGACTGTACAGATACCTTGACGGATTGTCAATGGGAAGGGCCAAAGGTGCACGGACCATGGGTCGCTATCTACTGCCATGAACCAGATCGTGAATCCGACGACGAAAACCAACCTATTTGGAAGGAGAATCACAAACATGGCATCTCTTGCTCGACGAGGGCATACGGCGCTGACCCGATCGTCTGCAGGCACCCTTCCATCGCTTCGGCCAGCTACTCCCAGCCGCAATCTCCAATGCGAGCAGGAGCTACCTCCAGACAAAGACGCCCTCGTTGCCTTTGCCGTCAAGGCAACGGCTGCCCTTCGCGACGAATCTAGCTTTTTAGCCAAACAACCCAAATCAAGTCCTTTCTTCGCTGTACTCTCCTCGCTGTTATTTGATGTAGGAGGGCGGCTGGACAAGACGGCTTCTCTGACCGAGCTGAGGGTTTCGCGGCTTCTTGTTATCCTTGAAAGACTAGTAGAGGCAAATATCCATAGGAATACCTAGTACTGTGTTTCAGTCTCGCTAACAAGTCATGTTCTTTGTAGTGGCCGGCCCAGTTCAAAGAACCAACAAGCCCTTATAACCAGAGCTCGTATCCTCGCCTCGTCGACGTCCTAAACGAAAAGCCGCAGCGCGCTCAACGTTCCATTAAACGCCTAGCAGAAACTCTATATGGGGGGGCAATCAAAGATCGGGAAAAGTTTCAAAAATCCTTCAAGGCGTTTGCCAACGTCAAGCGCGAACCACGCGGCCCCGAGCTTTCGGATCTTACCAAATCGAACTCGAAGCAAGTGTCGAATGACGATACTAACCAGTGCCTCCAGAAGCTATACTCAACACTTTGCCAGCTTTGCTGTTGCACTATCGGCAGTGGCGATTTCAAGGCAAATGTCGCCCTGAATGGCGTCGTGCGGTCCACAGGCCCAGACGATGGCGTCACAGTCGACGTATTCTTCTTACACCAACACCTCATTGGCAATTGTGAAACTGGTGAAGGCGAATGGAAGGAGACACAGATACACGTGTTCCTGGAGAAGTATGCTTCCTCTTCGTGGTGGGAGGCCACGATCAACAGCTGACATGTTGTACACTTCGGCCCTTGAGAGGCTGTCACTCCGGATCCAGGCATCGCGCAGATGGATTTCGGCAAGGGGTTCCATGGAATATTTTATGGATTATTCCATGAAATGTCCTGTGGGATTCCCGCCGTTTGGACACCCTGAAGTGGCAGTCTTCAAGGCCGTAGTGTGACTAGATCTGACACCAGCAATCCAACTACTGAATCCAACGCCCCCCGATTTGTACAAACCGGCAAGATGATATCGAACTTTTGCCGCCGTATTCGTTCACCAGAACTAGGTCGGTTGAAGCTTAGTGTTTCCCGTAGTGCCCTCTTCGACGAAGGCATCGAATTATTACCCAAAGGGAATGGAATCTCTCTTCAGGCGCCTAGCGTACCCCTTGAAAAGGTTCTGGCATCGGGTAGCCTGGATAAAGACGGCCAGCGCAAGTTACTACTTTCTTATCTCCTTGCAAAAGCGGTCTGGCAGTTTTACGAGTCAGATTGGATGGCGGAGGACTGGAACAAGAGAACAGTACAATTCATGCGGCAACGTCAAGAAAAGTTGCAAAAAGGGGCCTCACTAAACCACCGACCCTTCATCTCAACCGAATTGCGAACCTCTGCACCAGGGCTGCACCCTCATCAGGGAGATCCATCGCAGGAAAATGAAGCCACAACTGAGGCTCCGAGGCAATCTCACATCTTCCCCAAAGTTCTGGCTCTGGGAATCATGCTCCTCGAGATAGAACTAGGTAAGGGCATCGAAAAACTTCACCCAAGTGAATTTATCGATGCGAACGGCCAGCCACGCGAAAATGCCGGCCACATAACCGCTGGCGAATTCATCATTTCCAAAGAGTGGAAAAGTCGAACTAAGACCTACAAGCCACTAAAACAGGTGATCGAAATCTGTGTGAAGCCTGATACGACCAAGCTAGGGAGCGATCCCACGCGTGTACGGGATAACTTGTACAGGTGGGTTGTTGGGCCGCTTGAGAACTTTTTCAACATGGTGTATGATTGCCCCGATGAGTGCCCTGCAAAGTTCGACCCTGGTCCGATGAACTTTGAGTCATCCGATGGACTTTGCGACGCCACTTTCAGACTTGATTCGGTGGGTATGCAAGATGTAACACAGGCACCATCTCAGCTGGCGGAGAATTCATCATTCAACTGCGCAGTTACAGATGAACCGCACCAAATTCAAGATCGTGATTCGGAGCCTGAGATAACCAATATGGATCTGGAGGACTGTGAGCTGTTTGGCGATGAAAGAGTAGCCCCACCCAACGATCAGTAAGAGACGCATAGTTCATACTGTCCTGAGGTAGGAACTAGAGAAGCTAACGAACAAGTAGGAAGTGTAAGGATACCAGGAAATGGATGACTGAGTTCAAGAAGCAGCGATCAAATTTCCGTATTGGCCGTGGACGCGAACGGATCAAAGTCGCCATCTTGGACACAGGAATCGACATTAACCACCCGGACGTGAAAAAGGAGTACGGCCGGATAATAGAATGTAAGTCATTTACCGGTGGCGACGCAACAGTGGATGCATCCGGCCATGGTACCCACATTGCCGGCATCGTGCTCGACCTTACCAATAACGTTGATCTATATATCTGGAAATTCACGGAAAACCGAATATATGGCGAAAGAGAAAAGGTTGCAGTGAGGGAAAGAATCATCGAAGTGATTGCTCCCTTACACCCTTGATGTTTAGCAGAACCTGTACTGACAGACAGAAAGGCGTTGGAACATGCTAGAACCAAATGGAAGGTTCATATGATCTCCCTGTCCTTTGGCTTCCGCAAGACTGGCACTCCGGACAAGATCCTGAAAGAGATTAAGAATTGTCTGAACGCGGGGATCGTCGTCTTTGCATCGGCATCCAACGATGGCGGAAACAAACCACGCACCTACCCCGGTAAGTATGACGATGTTCTCTGCATCCACTCGGCAACAGCGAGCGGCAACCCGTCCTCCTTTAGCCCTACCGCGGAGGGAGCGGAGACGAAGAAGGACAACTTTAGCGTCGTTGGCGAATGCATAGAGTCATGGTGGCCATTACAGAACCCCAACGAAGCTGATGCAGAGAAGAAGACGATGAAGCATATGTCCGGCACGTCATTTGCTACACCTGTTGCAATTTCAATTGCAGCTTTCATGGTAGGCTACATCCAAAGGGAGATGCCTGATTATGGGTGGAATACTGAGCCGTTGAGTCCGCAAGGTATGCGAAAAATCTTCCGCATGATGTCGAGGGAGAATAAAAGGGACAGCTATGATTGGATCAGCCCAGAATGGTTTTTCGCAAACTACAGCAAGGACAAAATCAAGCAGGATCTGGTGCATGAACTAATGGGATACCCGAGGGCATAGATACAGAATTCATAACAAACATTGCAACCCGTGTTCTTGAGCAAAGGCCCATTGTAATGGGGAAGCCCAACTTTTTACTGTGTTTGTTGACTGCCTTACTACATTTAACTATAGAACTAGAAGTTTATGAGATCAGAGTGCGATTATGTGGAGGAACGTTCTGCTCTGAAAGTGTTCAAGGGAGAATAGGACTAGAGTATGATCTAGATACTGTATTCATCTGAAACATTGTGGTACTTTTCTTATAAGATCTTACTCTTTTCACTCCATCCGCCGTCAGAGGCACTAAAGGGCGTGAACAAGGGTACCGAGTAAGGACAACAGGTACAGTATGGCATCTCACATGTGAGGATGAGTCTCGTGCCGCTCATTTGATGGGCCAACGAAAATATGTTAATTTATCCCGCTATTGGGGAAGGATTGGCGGCTGAGCGCAGTTCGGAGTAGCTCCTGGCGAACCCCAACAAACCCGTGGCACCAAATAATCGCGCAGGCCACGTCGCCCGCTATTCCTACATCTCAGCCTCAAAGCGGGGTCCGAGTAACGCACATACCACGCACTTGAGGCGACACGATTTCAAAAGCTTCCTGCAAAGTCCAAGATATCACAATAAATCTGAATTCAACCCAAACCCGACGTCCTAGTGCAACCAACCAGTGGATCATACGACACAGCGCGACATGAAAGGAGACCCGAAATTCGTCATTTTGAAATATCAGGCATGGATGGAAGCATCCGAGTTCGAAGACGCGATACTCGGAGCCATCATAAAGGAACCCCTCAGTCCATCGACTAATTACGTGCCCGACTCACCAGTCAAATACAGGACTCACGAACATCAGAAGGGCTCCGCCACCGACTTCGTCCTCGCCAAAGCAGGCGCCACTGCAAAAGAGCTCGCGGCCTCACTAAAGTTAATTGGTGGATACTCGGTGAGCGGCAACAAGGAGGACAGCGTCCACCTGGCCGGGAAGTTCATCCGCTACAAGCGCATCCAGCAGCTCGACCAATTTTGGGCCAAGCTGAAAGAGGATCCCGACGTCAAGGAGACCGCCCCAGTGTGGATTTCCTTCTTCAATACGTGGCCCGTGTGCCTAGTCGTCGGAATCATGATATGCGAGGACGTCGAGCTGTTCATGGACGGTGCGCAGTCCCGCATACACGAGGGGAATGTTGAACTCCCAATCGGACAGATCACCCTCACTGCCGGCGTCCCCAACCCAGTTGGCGACCTGGTCGACCCACAGGTCAAGCTAGCCTCGACCAAGCAGACGGCAACTATCTTCAAAGCCAGGATGGGAAAAAGCAGTATCTTTGCTGTTGAGTTGAGGAAGATCACGACCGAGGTGTTCAGGCAGAAGGTACTGCAGTTGAAAAGCGACGGGCCGGAGGTGGACGCTACTCGCTTGGCTGGCGATGAATCGGATGAAGAGGATTTGGACAAACCTATCGTTGCTGAGGATTTGATTATCGATGACCTCGGCCCGGAAGACTATGAAGATATGGTGAGATGAAAGACATTCCAGCAGATATTCTCTACGTATGAAATTTTTGGCTTTACTTGAATAGTCGTTGATGCCCTCCCGTAATAGACTGTCAATCTTTTGTCGTCCGTATTATAGGTACATTATTGGCGAAGTGACCGAGTTTAAATCGTTCATGGCACGTAACCCGAACAGCCCAAGTTATTCCTGAAAAGACATTGCAATCATCCTTCTAACCATTTTCACCGACGTTAAAGAACTCCGACAAAGTAGGTTGGCTTGTCATCAGGCCGAGATTTTACTTGTCACGACAAGCGCTGATATAAAAAGACTAAAGGGGAGAAAGATCTATATGTTTTCGTCTACGATCTTGGTCCTTGCTGGCAAGTGGAGAATGCGTGTCGCGGAACGAATATGGTTATTAGGCCACACAGCAATAGGCAACAAAACATACCTACTCGGAAGAAGCTCAAGATGATGAAGCTACTAGAGCTGGCTTTTCCACTCTTCTCGTAGAATATTCGTATATTTCTGCGGGCATACTCTGTTTTCTTCATGTGTCTGCGTAGTTCTGCTGGTCTAGGGAACTCTGTGCCGCAGTAGACGCATATTTTCATGCATGAAGCGATAGTCAGATCGTGTTGGCCAGTCGCTATAGATTTCCCGGTGTGACGGGCATGTACATCCTCTGTGGACAGCCCCTTGGGCCGTACGCGTGTCTGTTGCCAGAGAGGTTGGTGGAGAGCATGTAGTCTCTACCATGTCGTGCGAGCAGTCATTGGCGTCGTTGTCCGCTAGGTTGGCCAGCCAGGCGTCCGCGTCGTCTAGACTGAACTCGCCTTCAATTCCGTCAAGCGTGTATAGAGATTGCTGGGGTAAGATAATGTTTGGTGGTATCATTTCAATAGCCTCTGTGTTCATGATGCCGCCCGGTACTTGACCATGGGTGGATGACTGCTCCACTGCTGATGTCTGTGGGGCGATTATCGATTGCTGTTGTATGGCCTCTCTCTGTGTTGCTGGTGTCGCCCAGTCCTCTGCAACTGACCGGTCGACGGAGGCTCGTGTTTCTATATTCTCTGGGAATGTTTGAGGTTCCGGGGAGACGTCTCTTGCCTGTGCTACTGGAGACTCTGGGACGGTGATTGTTTGAAAGGCGGTTTCTACGATTGGGTTATCTGGTATCCGGATAGCTCGATTAGATATAAAGTTACTTATATAGCGAGCGTTTTTCCGCGTAGTGTTGTCCGAGTTACTGTTCTGGGAGGCCTTATCCTTGGAATTAACATGCTAGTAGATGCTCCGGATCTGCTTGGCTTGTTCAACTCTTTCTATCTCTTTCTTCCTTGCTAGGCAGGCATTACTCTATGCTGTGTGGGGACCTTTGTACACTGCGTATCTGGGAGTGAACCCTTCTGCTCCTTCTGCTTGCAGTTTTTGGTCTCGTGTAGTTTAGCGTAGTAGCCGTATATTTGAGCTGCGTTATATTGAGTGCCGACGTGGCGATAATTGTAGCACCGGAAGCATTGCTTTACTCTGTAAGCGCGGTCGTAGAGCTGGCAGATGTGGACTTGTCTGTCCTATACCATTCCAGCGTAGATGATAGCGTTAGCCATCTCTGGGTCTGTGAACTCCACTATAATTGAGGATGCGCGCTTGAGTGGGGATTCTTTGGTTAACCATCTAACGAACGATATCTCTGCTTTAGGAATAACTGTATGTTATCTGTAAGTATCTGTTGGATAGCTGCTTTCTGATCTTTGATATTGATAGAGTTGGTAGCGATGCTATAGACGATGACTCTATACGTTAGTATAACAAGTTCTGCCTGCTCTCTAAGACTTCTGACCTATCCTCTATTCTCCTTAAGCTTTGTAGCTTCGGCTGTAGAGCTAGTAAAGATCTGTATGTCACCACTCTTGGGTTAGTATATAGCAACTATCTTGACTTCTTTGGTAGCTGTATTGTCGCGGATTAAAGTCTATACTTGATACTTGATCCTAGTAGCGGATAGCTTCCGGAATCGCTGAGAAATCCCATAGTCTTTAAGTTTGACTGTCACTGCTCGGTCTTTGTATGCTGTGACTGTGGAATAGGTCTTAGTAGTATATATGCCTTGTAGGACTAGCGGAGGCAGTGGTAGAGAGCCTCTGGCCTGTACTACCACCTATGCCTAAGAAGCGGCTGCTACTCGTCCTCTACTGAAGTTGGCTATACTTAGTAGGGTTATACTTAATTCTATAGAGCTTTTAATAACGGTAATATCCCTCTAGATATTCTATATATATTTTACAGCGTCTTAAATGTGGTAGAGGATCTCGCTTATAGCCGGCTGCTAGAGCACCTTGCTAATAAGCGTAATAGTAGATGTAATATATAGCTATATAATATTCTATAGTACCTAGTTCTATCTACCTCTATCTACAGCCTATAGTTGGTTATATACTTCTCTAAGGTAGATAGCGTACTCGTTGATATATTCTAGGCTATTATTTATCTATAGCTACTTAGGCGCTATTTGTCAAGAGTTGCACCCGTGGAGTAAGTCTTAGAGTACTCTAGCGACGTATTTACGTGGCCTCGCTTAGCAACGTATAGACGTGACAGAACCTTCGAGAGTACTCTTGGCAGAACCCTCTAGAATAAGCTAACTGAGTATATAAGTTAGTAAGGACTCTGGCTTAGAAAGGACAATCGAATCTTCTTATACATAGACACCTCTATAGTTTAATTCATTAGCATTTACTATAAGTTCTAATACTATTACTATAAATTAGACGCGTTTTCACGTGTTAATTAAAGTAAGAGCCTACGAGGACATAGGCTAGCTATAGGAATTATAAAATATTATACGTTTTTAAAAATTTATTCTAAGCTATTAACGTGTATATATAGCGAACCGGCTAAATAAGCGAACCGGCCAAATAAGCGAACCGGCTAAAACCTCGCGCCTCTACTACATCTCTACTAAATATTAAATTTCTCTATAACGAACGATGTCTTAGAAAAATAACAAAAGCCGGTTAGTCTTAGCTATCTAGACTATGTAAAAAGACCTAAATTTACGTACTCGAGCTGCTACGAGGACCTATTCTATAGATTACTAGAAGCTAGGTCGACGTTTACTTAGTATACCTTTATAATACGATATTCTAACTAATTTACAGAAAATAACCGAGCTAGAGGAATTAGTACTTGTTTAATATATCCTTAACCTAGCTATAAAAGGATTTCCTTTGTAGATATCTATAGTTAAGAATATAGTAAATCGACTTCTTAAAGTATATAACGTACTATATATTAGAACGTGTTAGGCTTCTAACTTTATTAAGCGCTGTCTAGAACTCTAGATACGCTTCTAACGAAAATACAACTATGTAACGAAACTCAAACGAACTAAACAAAGATAACTAAGTCTCGAAGGTTAGTATATAGATAAGAAGTACAGATACGCCGGGTTATTTACTTAGAAGTAAACTCGTTACTTATATTAAAGATGTTAAATAAGATAATAAGATTAATAACTAAAGTTAAGTATAAAGCTCCTATCTAATAGCAGACGTGCTAGTCTTATATAGAACCTTCGTTTATATTAGAGTCCTCCTTAGCAGGAGTCTTGAAAATAGAGTCTAACTCTATTTCTAGAGCTTCTTAAAACTAGACTCTATTACCTAACTGCTCCTAACCGAGTTACGTAATATAACTATAATAAGATCCTAGAATTATATATCCTACTATATTTAATCCTTTCTTCCTTCTAGGGTTATAATAGTGCTCGTCCTATTAGAGCGTCGCCTAGACTTTACTTCGTTACGTGCTAATACGTGATTCGTAATACTATCCCCTTCTTAGCCTAGCGTGTCTCTACGCTAGAATACGAACCTGAAATACTTTTTTAGAAAGATATCGACCTTCTTGTAACGAAACTCGAACGAACTAAACAAAGATGACTAAGTCTCGAAGGTTGGTATATAGTAAGAAGTATGAATGCGCCGGTTGTTCACTTGGAAGTGAACTCGTTACTTGTATCAAAGATGTTAAATAAGATGATAAGATTGATAACTAAAGTTGAGTACGAAGCTCTTATCTAATAGCAGACGTGCCAGTCTTATATAGAACCTTCGTTTCTAAAGTGCGTCGCTTACATCGCTCGCGATCAAGGCGACCAGAGCGATGTAGGCGATCATGTCACATGACCACACGTGACTTCTAACATTACCATAACAGTGAGATCCTGAAATCTCTAATGTCCTTCTATATTACTGATTTCCTCTTATGTTACTTTCCTTTCCTAGATATTATGCCTTATCCTATTAGAACGCCGTCTAGACTACTTACTATGTATACCGTGATTCGTGACACTATCCCCTTCTTAGACTAGCGTGTCCCTACGCTTAAGTATAGCCTAAGAAATATTGTTAAGAGGCTAGCGGCCTCCCTAGTTCCTATTATATTGTTAACACCTCTTCTGAAAGACAAGCTTAAATAATATAGAACCCTTAACGCTCTTCGAATCAAACGTTTAAGACGTGAAATGATTCCTTACACTTGTTATGTAAATGCGAAAACCAGCCGTCGATGTATTAGCGTTCCTAGTAGCTCTAAGTATTTTGAGTATACTAGGAAGGGCAAATCTTATAATATTGAGTTATAAAATCGAATACCCTTAATTTTCGAGTGAGAATCTATTAATGCCTAGAAGCGGAGGTTATAATAGGAGGAAGAGACAGCCTATAAGATTTAGGAAGAAGCTATGTAGAAGATCCTTCGTCTGCGAAAACAATAACGCTTCTTTATAGAGCGGGAGCAAGAGATGCTCTGTCGTGGTCTTGCTAACCTATAAGAACTTGATAAAGCTAATGAGAAAGAAAGAGTAGAGAAAGAGAAAGAAGAGAGGGAATTGGAGGTTACCCGGCTAGCGGCCCTCTCTTCTTCTAGCGACCCCGCTTTTGTTACCGAGCTGACCCTTGATTCGGCTTTCCTCGAGGCTTTCCCTTCTAACTACGAGATGTGAGTAACCCTAGGTTTTGGTAGTGGAACTCCTGAAGTTCCTCTAAGCAATGGTTAAGATTGCTTTTTAATTTCTAAGTGTTTTCTAAGTATAGGTAATCTAACTATTTAATTAAATACTTAATCTTACCTCTAATAATCTTATAGTTAAGAATCTTTTCGACTTTATATTCGGCGTCTAGGTTTACTAGTTGAATCTCTATAAGTAGGGCTGGTAGTGCTCTTAGTGGTGCTAGTTCGAGTAAGGATATATAGAATACTAGATAGATGTTTATTGTTCTTAGTAGTGCTAATTTATAATTTAAAGGTCCTTTAACACGTTTGATTTTAAATAGTTCGAGTTTTTTATAATCTAATTTATTACTTAGTCTTTTTATGTTAATATTCTTTTATACTAAGTAGACTTTATCCCTCTCTTTTAGCGTTAGCTCCTAACTACGTCGTTTGTTATAGTAGTACGTATTTCTTTCGGCTATAAATTGCAAATCCTCTACAAGTTCCTTATATAGCTCTTTAATTTTTAAGACGTGAATACGAGTAAGCTAGTTGTTAATAGTCGTAGATAGCGGTTCTTAATATACTAATAATTTATACCTAAAATTAGTATAGAATAGCGTAACAAGTGTTATTTCTGTTACTAAACTATTATAGGTAAACTATACTAAGGGTAATAATTCTACCTAGTTGTCTTACTAGTAGTTTATGTAATAATAAAGGTATATTTTAACTACTTGATTTATTTATTCGTTTCCTCTATTTATTTAAGAGTAGAAAGCTATCGAAAGCTTTCTTTTTATACCTAATCGTTCTATAAGAGCGATCTAAAATTTTAAGGTAAAGAGCTTGTCTTTATCTAAGAGTATTTCTTCTAATAGTCTATGTCTTAAGACTACTTCTCTAAGGAATGCAAATGCTAATTCCTTAGCTATACTTGATTCTATATATGCTATTAGAATTATATACTTTATAAGTCGTTCTATAATAACTAGGATCGTGTTATATTTAACTCCTATTATTAGATCTTTAGATTTTAGTAATTTAATAATAAAATCTATAGATATTGATTTCTAAGGTATTTATAGTATTAGAGTAGTGTTTATCTATCTATAAGGAGTATAGTAGGAAGCCTTATTCCTAGTATAGGTATTATATTCTATTATCACTTCCTTAACTATTATAGATAACCGATTAATATAGTAGTGTTATCTTATCCTCTAGAGAGTTCTACGAATTCCTTAGTAACCGTAAGCGGGCGTAGTATAGTATTCCTAGACGAACTCCTTTATATACGAGCTAGGAACCTATAGTTTCCCTTTTATATACTGATTATAACCTTTATATATGTTCTAAATCTTATCTATCTAGATGTTGTTTATCGCTACTATTTCATATATAGTAGGTGCTAAGTCTCTATTCTTAAGAGTTTTTAAGATTATAATCTTTTTATATTCTTTATCTCTCTTATATCTAGGTTTCTAACTAAGAGTATTAGCTCGAGCATTTAACGTTCCTTTTATATATTAAATAATAATATTAAATCCTCTTAATATCTCTGACTATTTAGCTAATTGTCTTATTATAAGTTCCTTAGTAGTTGTAAATGTCTTAAGGTTCTCATGGTTGGATAAAACTATAACTAGGTGTTTTACTAGCTATAAATAAATTCTCTAATATTCTAAAGCTAATACTATAGTAAGTAATTCTTTATTAAAAATACTATAGTTTTATTATACTAGGTTAAATATCTTAGAATAATATATAATAGGTATAAGTTTTCCTTTATTATTTAGCTATAGGTAAACCGCTTCTACTACTATATCTAAGGCGTCTATTTCGATTATACTAGGCTTTTCTATATCAAAATCGTATAGAATAGGTTCTTCTATAAACTTCGCTTTGATTTTCTAAAAAGCGTCCTCTACCTATTTATTCTAAGTAAACTTAACAGCTTTCTTAACTAGTCTTAACATTAGTTTAGTAATCTTTATATAGTCTTGAATAAACAGATAGTAAAAGTTTATAAATCTAAGGAAAGACTATACATCTTTTACATTTTCTAGTAACTTCTAGTTTAAGATGTCTTAGATCTTTGCTAGATCTATCTCTATTTTCTCTAGGCTAAATACCCATCCTAGGAAGAGGGTTCGAGTTACTCTAAACTTGTATTTCAAGATTTTCAACTAAGAGTTAACTTTTATAAGTTGTTATAAAACTTCTTTAATATATCCCTTATATTCCTCTTCTTTTTCTAAGAAGATTAGGATATTATCTAGGTAATAAATTACTATTACCCTTAGAAGATCTTCTAAAATATTATTATTTTATCTCTAATATATAGCTAGTATGTTATAAAGTCTAAAAGACATAACTATATATTTATAAAGGCTTGATAGTAAGGCAAATACTATCTTTTATTTATCCTCGACTTTTATTTATATAAGTTTATAGACGTTTTATTAATCTAATTTTATAAATCGTACTACTTTGCCTAACTTATCCTATAAGTATTAGCTAGGTAGTAGTAGATAAGCGTCCTTAACTATAGTATGATTTACTTCTTAGTAATTAATATATACTCTTCTATCTAGATCGTCTTTCTTTTTAATAATAAGTATGTTTAAGGTAATTAGTAACTTAGATTTCCTAATATATCCCTTCTTAATACCTTCCTTTATATAACTTTCTATCCTTTATAGGCTTTTCTAGTTATATAACCGAAGCTTCTACTTCGAGAGGTAATAACCCTCTTTTAATTTAATCTTATAATCTTATAAGCGATGTTTTAGTAAAGCTTGTAAGTCTTCTAGGTTCTTGAACAAAGCTTTAAATTCTCTATACTATATAGGTATTTCGTTATCAGCTGTCCTACTAACCTGTGGAGGACCCTAGGCTAGGTGTCCTAGCGTCTTAGAAGAGGTGGCGCTAACCTCGTTCTAGCCTTATAGTTATAATTACAAACCTATGTAATTATATCGACTAAAGGTTATTATTCGAGCCTTCTAATTAATATCTAGATTATATTCCCTAATCTATAGTATACTTAGTATTGCTTTCTTACTTCCTATTTTAATAATATCGAATTATATGTTTAAGTAGTGTCCTTTAATAGTGATATTTATTAGAATAGTTTACTAATTAATAATTCTATCTTAGTATATAACGTCTATTCTGTTAACTACTCCTAAGCGGTATAGCTTTATGCCTTTGACTAGGATGTTTAGCTTTTTCTAAGCTGCTGGGGAAAGAAAATTACCTGTTACTCTTAAATTAATTAAGACTTGGAGTTCCTTTTCTCTTATCTTCGCTGTTACTATAAGTTGATTTTCTCTAGAGATAGCGTTTAATTCTCTAATTATTAGTTAGTAGAGCTCTTCTTATACTAACTCCGTTTCTTGGTCTATATTGTATTCGTTTATCTCTTAGAAGATTATACTAAATAACTTCCTACTTTATAATTCCTAAAATATTACTCTGACTTTTCCGACTAAAGCAACTATAGTATACTAGCTTCCTATTTCTAGTATAGCTTCTCTATTATTAGGTAGCGTACCTAAAAAACTAGTTTTAGAGCGTTCTATAAAGTCGTTAGAACCCTGTTATTACTATTTACTAGTTTCTTCCTATAGATCTACGACTATTTAAATATCTCCTATCTTAGGCATACTAGATAGTTTGCTAGATACTGCTTATTCTGGTCTAGGTTCTTTAAATTTAATGGTTTCTCTTCTAGTAATAAGGCTTACTAAAGTTATTTTATCCTATTTATTCTAAACTATTTTATAGGTAGTTAAAATAGTAAGGTTAATTCCTTAAGTAGAATATAGGCTCTAGAAATTAGGTTTCTAGTTTTCTATATATACCTATCTATTCCCTCTTTTAAAAGTTCTAATAAATGCCTATGTCTTGCCTTGTTTAGGCTTATGTATTCCTAGATCTACTTCTAATAAGTCGGATATCGATTCCGACGACTCTAACGAACTTGTTAATAGTAGTGATTTATATTCTATCTAAAGGGGTAATTCATAATCTATTTCCGACCGTGTATTATAATATTCTTCGAGTAATAGATCTCTATTATTATTAGTGTCTTATACCTTACTGACTTATGACTTAATTCCTTTGTTTAGCTATAAGTATACAGCGCCTGCCGTTATGTCTATAGCGTCTGTTTCAATTTGCGTGCTATAACCTCTGGCCTTAAGTTCTTCGTCTATGAGTTCGATTTTTTCTATTAAAGCTACTTCTTTTTAGACAGTAGCGTTAGCTTGTTTCCCTTTAGAGTCTTTCTTCTTACTACACTTATTTACTCTATAGCTGGGAAGACTATAGTTATAACACAAGTTCTGCTCGCGTCGACGATTTCGCTCTTTCTAGGACAATCCTCCTTTTTAGGAGTTTTCTTTCTTAGATCCCTTCCCTAGAACCTATAATTTCCGAGTAGCGTTGATTTCTATAGGATCTCTATAATCTTTTTGTCTACTCTTTCTATGTCGATGACTATAACTTCCTTTCTTCTCTAGATTTCTTTTATAGATATAGTTGTCGATCTTAATTATGTTATTTGTTAATTTATTTAATATATCTAGAAAATCCTCTTATATAATTTTATCTTTTATATTATTCTTAAGTCTACGATAGAATTGTTTATATAATACTTTATCGTTCTATCCTATTTGTATAGAGTACTATTGAAATTATAAGGCGTACTTAGCGGCTGATCCCTTCTGCTTAAGTATATATAAAGCTCTAACTGCCTTTTTCTTTATATCAACATCCTTAAAAGCCTAGTTGATTCCCTCCCTAAATCCTTGAACATTCCTGAACAAATCCCTCGTTTTCTTAGACATCTAAAGAGAGACTTTTCTATCTGCTATTTTGTTTATCTAGTAATCCTCTAGGTACGGTTCTAACTAGTTATAAGCTGCTCTTTTAAGACGGGTGGACAACTATATAACCTAGTTAGTTTTACTTAGAAACTGGGCATAATGAAAACTTAAGTAGAGGGAAGCCTTTATTAAGAATTCAGCTAGCTTCTTAGGTGAGCCATCGAACGGCTTCGGAAGAGGAAGTTTCACTTCCTCTCGAAGAGTAGTGACTGGTGCAACTGGTGTGACTGGGGTGACTGGGGGGTTCGCAGCTGGCCTTGGTGAGGCGGTTCTTAGAGTGGAAGAGGTTGCCGACATAGTAGCGATCTTACTTCTGAACTAGGTGCTTAAAGTGTAACGAAACTCGAACGAACTAAATAAAGATAACTAAGTCTCGAAGGTTAGTATATAGTAAGAAGTATAAATACGCTAGTTGTTTACTTAGAAGTAAACTCGTTACTTATATTAAAGATATTAAATAAGATAATAAGATTAATAACTAAAGTTGAGTACGAAGCTCCTATCTAATAGCAGACGTGCTAGTCTTATATAGAACCTTCGTTTCTAAAGTACGTCGCTTATATTGCTTGCGTCGCTCGCGTCGCTTGCGATTAAGGCGACCAGAGCGATGTAGGCGATCATGTCACATGACCACACGTGACTTCCAACATTACCACAACAGTAAGATCCTGAAATCCCTAATGTCCTTCCGTATTACTGATTTCCTCCTATGTTACTTTCCTTTCCCGGATATTATACCTTATCCTGTCAGAACGCTGTCTAGACTACTTACCACGTATACCGTGATTCGTGACACTTCTCTTATATATAAACATGTCCTCTTTATATACTAAACGAAAAGAGCGTTTAGCTCTTACTATATAGATTGAAACTATATAACGTCTAGCTAAGACTTGTTCTTTTTATTATAAACAGTTCTATCGATGTCTTCTAGAGCTCTTTAAATCCTCTCGCTGTTCTAAGTATATCTAGTTAAAAAGGTCTTACGATAGCCCTAGCTATCTCGTCGTTCCTGTCTCTAGGCCTCGAAAACCTATATATCGATTCTTCTTTAGCCTTATATGTAAACGATTTCCTATTACTCCTCTAAGTCCTCCTCTTTTAAGTTCTTCTCTTAAATCTTCTTCTGCCTAGTTTCTTACTTTCGAAATAGCTTCTTTTGTTAAACAGGTACTTTCCGATAATATATCTCTGTCTAACCTTAGTCTCGAATTCTAGGTAGCTCTAGGTTTTGTTAGTAGAACTTCTAAAGTTTCCCTAGGTAATAGTTAAGGTTACCTTTTAGTTCTTATATATTTTCTAAGTATAGGTAGTCTAACTATTTAATTAAATACTTAATCTTACCTCTAATAATCTTATAGTTAAGAATCCTTTTAACTTTATATTCAGCGTTTAGATTAACTAGTTAAATTTCTATAAATAGAGCTAGTAGTGCTCTTAGTAGTACTGGTTTAAGTAAGGATATATAGAATACTAGGTAGATGTTTATTATTTCTAGTAACGCTAGTTTATAATTTAAAGGTCTCTTAACTCGTTTAATTTTAAATAGTCTAAGTTTTTTATAATCTAGTTTATTACTTAGTCTTTTTATATTAATATTCTTTTATACTAAGTAGACTTTATCTCTCTCTTTTAGTATTAGCTCTTAACTACGTATATATATTTCTTTCTACTATAAATTACAGGTCCTCTATAAGTTCCTTATATAGACTCTTGATTTTCGAGACATAAACACTGTGACAGTCCCAGTCACATACGACTGGATCACGTGCCGAGGTTCTACCGAAGTCTCGCTTAGTATACATAAATAGAGACAGAGCGTACCAACTCTCCTCTTCTCTCTTTAGTTTAGTTTTCTTCGAATACAGGTACTATTCTACAAGCATCTCTTATAGTACATTTATAGAGAGCCGTCACAAACACGAGTAAGTTGGTTATCGATAGTTGTAGATAGTGGTTCTTAATATACTAATAATTTATACCTAAAGTTAGTATAGAATAATATAATAAGTATTATTTCTATTACTAAACTATTATAGACGAACTATACTAAGAGTAGCAGTTCTACCTAGTTGTCTTACTAGTAGTTTATATAATAACGAAGGTATGTTTTAACTACTTAATTTATCTATTCGTTTCCTCTATTTATTTAAGAGTAGAAAGCTATAGAGAGCTTTCTTTTCATATCTAATCGTTTTATAAGAGCGATCTAAAATTTCAAGGTAAAGAGCTTATCTCTATCTAAGAGTATCTCTTTAAGTAGTCTATATCTTAAGACTACTTCTTTAAGAAATATAAATACTAATTCCTTAGCTATACTTAACTCTATATATACTATTAGAATTATATACTTTATAAGTCGTTCTATAATAACTAGGATCGTATTATATTTAACTACTATTATTAAATCTTTAGATTTTAGTAATTTAATAATAAAATCTATAGATATTAATTTCTAAGATATCTATAGTATTAGAGTAGTATTCATCTATTTATAAGAAGTATAGTAGGAAGCCTTATTCTTAGTATAGGTATTATATTCTACTATCACTTTCTTAACTATTATAGATAACTGATTAAAATAGTAGTGTTATCTTATTCTCTAGAGGGTTCTACGAATTCCCTAGTAGCTATAAGTAGGCGTAGTATAGTATTCCTATATAAATTCCTTTATATACGAGCTAGGAACCTATAATTTCCCTTTTACGTACTAGTTATAACCTTTATATAAGTTCTAAATTTTATCTATCTAGATGTCGTTTATTACTACTATCTTATATATAGTAGGTATTAAGTCTCTATTCTTAAGAGTTTTTAAGATTATAATCTTTTTATACTCTTTATTTCTCTTATATCTAGGTTTCTAGCTAAGAGTATTAGCTTAAGTATTTAACGTTCTCTTTATATATTAAATAATAATATTAAATCCTTCTAATATCTCTAACTATCTAGCTAATTATCTAGTTATAAGTTCCTTAGTTATTATAAATATTCTAAGGTTCTTATAGTTAGATAAAACTATAACTAGGTATTTTACTAGCTATAAATAAATTCTCTAGTATTCTAAAGCTAATATTATAGTAAGTAGTTCCTTATTGAAAATACTATAGTTTTATTATACTAGGTTAAATATTTTAGAATAATATATAATAAGTATAAGTTTTCCTTTATTATTTAGTTATAGGTAAATCGCATCTACTACTATATCTAAGGCGTCTATTTTAATTATACTAGGTTTATCTATATTAAAATTATATAAAATAAGTTTTTTTATAAACTTTGCTTTAATTTTCTAAAAAGTATTCTCTACTTATTTATTCTATATAAACTTAATAGCTTTCTTAACTAGTACTAATATTAGTTTAGTAATCTTTATATAGTCTTATATAAATAGATAGTAAAAGTTTATAAATCTAAGAAAAGACTATATATCTTTTATATTCTCTAGTAATTTCTAGTTTAAGATGTCTTAGATCTTTGCTAGATCTATTTCTATTTTCTCTAGGCTAAATACCTATCCTAGGAAAAGTATTTAAGTTACTTTAAACTTATATTTTAAGAGTTTTAACTAAGAGTTTACTTTTATAAGTTGTTGTAAAACTTCTCTAATATATCTCTTATATTCTTCTTCTTTTTCTAAGAAGATTAGGATATTATCTAGGTAATAAATTACTATTACTCTTAAAAGATCCTTTAAAATATTATTATTTTATCTCTAATATATAGCTAGTATATTATAAAGTCTAAATAGTATAACTATATATTTATAAAGGCTTAATAGTAAAGCAAATACTATCTTCTATTTGTCTTTAACTTTTATTTATATAAGTCTATAAGCGTTTTATTAATCTAGTTTTATAAATCGTACTACCTTACTTAACTTATCTTATAAGTATTAGCTAGGTAGTAGCGGATAAGCGTCCTTAACTATAGTGTGATTTACTTCTTAATAATTAATATATACTCTTTTATCTAGGTCGTCTTTCTTCTTAATAATAAGTATATTTAAGGTAATTAGTAACTTAGATCTTCTAATATATCTCTTCTTAATACCTTTCTTTATATAACTTTCTATTCTCTAAAGGCTTTTCTAGTTATATAACCGAAGCTTCTACTTTAAGAGGTAATAACCCTCTTTTAATTTAATCTTATAATCCTATAAACAATGTTTTAGTAAGGCTCGTAAGTCTTCTAGGTTTTTAAACAAAGCTTTAAATTCTCTATACTACATAGGTATTTCGTTATTAGCTGTCTTACTAACCTATAGAGGACCCTAGGTAAGGTGTTCTAGCTTCTTAGAAGAGGTAGCGCTAACCTTGTTCTAGCCTTAAAGTTATAAATATAAACCTACGTATTTATATTAACTAAAGGTTATTATTCTAGCCTTTTAGTCGATTTCTAGATTATATTCCTAAATCTATAATATACTAAGTATTACTTCCTTACTTCCTATTTTAATAATATCGAATTATATATCTAAATAGTATCCTTTAATATTAATTCTTATTAGAATAGTTTACTAATTAATAATTCTATTCTAATATATAATATCTATTCTATTAACTACCCCTAGGTAATAAGGTCTTATTTCTTTAATTAGAACGTTTAGCTTCTCCTAAGCTATTAGAGAGGTAAAGTTGTTCGTTACTCCTAAGTTTATTATAACTTATAACTTTTTCTCTCTTATTTCTATAGTTATTATTAACTGTCTTTCTTCTAAAGTAGTATTTAACTTTACTTTAATATATTAGACTTTAAAAGATCGATTTTCTTAATTATAATTCTTTCTCTTCTTATTCTTATATTATAGAAAGAATCTTACTCTTTCCTTATTAGTATATACTACCTTATATACTAACTTATATTCTACGATTCCTATAGTTTTAGGAATTTCTTTTATAAATTGTTTTAGTATTTATCTATAGTTATATTAGATCTATTTATAACTAGTTTTTAAAATAGCTTCTATAGACTAAAGTTCTCTTATATATAGATAATCTAAAGTAGCTTCTAGAATACTTATCTCTAGTTTTATATAATAAACCTTAAATATATAGTCCTTTAAATTCTTTTCCTTAATAGCTTAAATTTAGGACTAAGGAAAGAATACTACTTCTTCTTCATCTAATAATACTACTTTATATATCTAATAATATTCTACTATTCTAGTAGACTCTAGTAATATTCCTTTAAATCGCTTCTATAATAACTAGTCTAAAGTTAGACTTAGTTTATATTATATCTATTATACTATTGTTTCCTAAACTGTTTCTATAAACTATAGTTCTCCTATTAATAGATAGTATAATTCTTCTAGTTCCGTTTTAGCCTATCTAGTTATATTAAGTTCCCTTCTCTCCTAGTATAGTATACTAAACAGTTATTATAAGTTATATTTTCTAAATACTAATCTATTATTTCTAATTAACATAACTATAATATATTACTTGAATTCCTCTAGTATAATATCTTTAGGTAGTATCCTAAGGAAAGGGGTTTTAATTTATCTTATAAATCCTGTTAGAACTTGCTATATCTACGTACTAGTCTTATCTAAAATATTATATATCCTCTATATATCCTCTACTTTAGAGTAGCTAGGTTTTTTAACCGGTTAACGTTTTTATTCTAGTTTCTTTCCTTTAATAGTTTTCTGTCTAGTAATTAGACTAACTAGAGTTATCGTTTTAGAGTTATTACTTATAACTATATATATTATTAAGATAGTTAGATTAACCTCTTATATTATATAAGAACTCTAGAAATCTGGTTTTTAGTTATTAATATATACTTATTAATTTCCTTATTTAAAAGTTCTAAGAAAAGCCTAAGTTTCTCTAACTTTAGAGTTTTTATTTCTTATTTTACCTTCTAAACTAGAAGATGAATCCGATGTCTCTAAAGAACTAGTTAATAGTAGTAATTCGTATTCTACTTAAAGAGGTTACTTAGATTCTATTACTAATTATATATTATAATATTCTTTAAAGAGTAGATCTCTATTATTATTAATATCTTATATACTACTAATTCCTTTATTATTTTTAATCTAGGTTCTATATCCTCGTACTTTAAGCTCTTTATCTATAAGTTTAATACGATTAGTTAAAGCTACCTATTATTAAATAGTAGTATTAATTTGTTTCTTTCCCTTAGAGTCTTTTCTCTTACTATACTTATTTACTCTATAACCTAGAAAGCTATAGTTATAACATAAGTTCTACTTACGTCGACGATTTCACTCCTCCTAGGAAAGTCCTCCTTTCTTTAGAAAGGTTTTCTTCTATATAGCGTTTACCTTCTTACTATGTTTATTAGCATAAGAGTACTTCTACTTCTCTAACTCTTTACTCTTTTCCCTATACCTAGGGTTACTCTTTCTAAATTCGTATAGACGATTATCTAACTAGACAACTTCCTTAATTATACCTATAATAGTTAAGAACTATATATTCTACTTAGCTATTTCCTTATAAATATATACCTTTAATCCTCTACAAAAGAGTTCTATAAGAGTAATAGTATCTTATCTTAACTTTGTCCTATAACGTTAGAATTCGTTAGCGTAATCTATTACTAATCCGGTCTAGTATAATTCTAAAAGCTTATATATAGCTGTTTAAATTATATCAAAGTCTCTAAAGACTTTCTTAATAGTTATCTTAAATCCTCTCTAAGATTTAAATATAATCTTAGTTAATTCTATCTTTCTATCTTTATCCTTATTCTTAAAGAAGTCCTCTAAGTATAGCTAAGCCTATTCTAATACTAATCCTCTAAGGTAGGAGATAGTAAAGATAGTTTATAAGTTATAATTACCTTCGAACTTATTAGAGTTAAAGTTAAAGTAGATGTCTATCTAGAGAAGGAACGAGTTAAGTTCCTTTCGCTTCTTATAATACATGTCTAGTATCTTAACTTTAATAGACTTAAGTACTTCGACCTTATAGAGCTCGGGTACGTCTAGTATACTAACATTATCGTCGTTCCTAGTTAACTATATACTAGTAGGTGTTCTTCTAGTTACACTTCTAGATGTTCCTACAACGTTGACTTAACTAGTATTCGAGCTAGCTACTACGGCAGGGGTTACTAAGGCCATAGCAACTAAACTTCTAAGCAGGTGCTTAAAGTATAATAAAACTTAAATAAACTAAATAAAGATGACTAAGTCTCGAAGGTTAGTATATAGATAAGAAGTATAGATACACTAGGTTATTTACTTAGAAGTAAACTCGTTACTTATATTAAAGATGTTAAATAAGATAATAAGATTAATAACTAAAGTTAAGTACGAAGCTCTTATCTAATAGCAGACGTGATAGTCTTATATAGAACCTTCGTTTATATTAGAGTCCTCCTTAGCAGGAGTTCTGAAAATAGAGTCCGACTCTATTTCTAGGGCTCCTTAAAACTAGACTCTATTACCTAACTACTCCTAACCGAGTCACGTAATATAACTATAATAAGATCTTAGAATTATATATCCTACTATATTCAATCCTTTCTTCCTTCCAGGGTTATAATAGTACTCGTTCTATTAGAGCGTCGCCTAGACTTCACTTCGTTACATGCTAACACGTAATTCGTAACAAACTACTAGAGAGCTAAGTATAAAGACCTAGAAGTTATTTATAGCTAGTTTAAGCTTATATAAAGTATAGTAGCGAAGTATAGAATCTATAATATAGATATCTATAACTTTAATAAGACCGGGTTTATAATAGATATTATCTTAACACCGATAGTTATTATAAGCTTAGAAGGATATATAAGAGTAAAAAGAGTATAGCCTAGTAATCGGGAATAGGTTATAGTAATCTAGAAGGTTAATACCTAAAGCTAGAGTATTCTACTATTTATAATTATTACTATGAAAAATCATCTCGCTTCTTAGTACTAAAACAGTGGATTTCTACCTAACTAGGTAATTACTATTATTAAAAATAGTTAGATAATAAATAAGAAAAGCATAGATTAGATTCGATATTTTAAGAAGTATACTAAGTTCTAATCTATTAGTAGTTATCGCTTATTAGTCCTTAACAGCTATAAAAGCTACTACTCTAATAAGTTTAAGAAATATTATAAGGAAAATAATATTATTACTCTTTATATACCTGCTTATTCTTCTTATATACTCTAGCTACTCGACGTTAGCTGTTTTAGCTCTTTAAAAAAGATATAACGTGGTTTATTAGAACCTAGCGTATATTAGAACCTAGTGTACTTTTCTATAGTATTCAACTTTGAATATTAATAAATTAACTATAATATATTAAATTAACTATAACTACTTAGAATCCAAAGAATTAGATATATCTACATCTATTTAACAAGTTCGTATATTATAACTAGCTTTTCTATAAGTGCTATAACGCTGTCTAGACGATTACCTCTCCTTCTTATTACCTCTCTCTATACGTAAGTTACGTCGTACTTGCTTATTAACGTTCTTTTAAGTTAAAAGATCTTAGATATCCTCTACTATAAGTGCTCTCTCTTGATATATACGAGTCTTTTTAGCTCTACGGCGTTTGCTTAAGGCTTTATTCACTGCTCGAAGAGTACGTACTTTAGTAGATAACAAGGTTATCTTATAGGCTATTCGCTCTGTACCTTTTGCTAATATAGTAACTGTCTTAAATAGTAGAGTCGGCGAGCTCCTCTAGTAACAGGTAATCCGTTTCTAAACAAGAGTCGATTATAAGAGCGCTTTAGTAGGGTTTGAGAGAGTCTAGGAGATCTAAGTATTAGAATTAGCAGTAGAGGGTCTTAGAGGAGTTAGAGTCTATAACCTTACGTTAAGCTTTGAAAGTACTACTTATAGGTTAAAAGGTACTGGGCTAGCTCTACGGAATCCAGCTTAAGCGTTCTAGACTGTTATTAATTCTTTATATACTACTATAAAAGCTAAAAAGAACTCTACCTTTGTAATATAGTTAATATAGGCTTTGATAAACGTCTTAATCTGCCGACTATACGCCTGCTTTAATATACTAAAGTATCTAATATTAAGTAGTTAGGTTATATAAGATAAGTAGAGAGGTAGTCTAAGAGTTATAATATTATATACTTTGTAATACTCTTGAAATTCAGTCGATTTATAACTCTTATACCTATCTAATACTAGTATTCGATATAGACCTTTTATATAACTAGTAGTATATTTATTAAAGTGTTTTAGCTATTATAGACTTATCTCGTTATTTGTCTATCTATTACTTGTCGGTTTAATAACCTAGTCGTATAAGAGGCCGCTGTCTATATACTAATTTATAAGATAATTCTTCTCTTAGACGACTAAAAATAGAGAGATATCCTAACCCTCGCTATTAATATAAGCAATTGCTATAGCCTATTCCCGATTACCTAGCTAAACTGCCTTACCTCTACTACGTCGATCTACACGTGTAATAACTATTATAGAGTAAATCACATCTATTATAAAGCTCGTTTTATCGAAGTTATAGAAATCGCAATCTAAAACGCTATATTTCGCTCTTATATTTTATATAAGTCGGAACCACGCGCTAATTAGATTAGGATCTTCGTATAAGGCTCTTTAGAAGTCGTAAACGCGATTAAAACGCGTCTTTAACCCTAGTTATTATTATATAAATCGATGTACCTAAAGCTTACTAACGCGTTTCTCTCTCTACGATTCGAGGATATAATTTGCTATATCTTCTATACTAGCTAGCTAGGGTGTAAACCCTCTAGAATCTAAGTTAAGTATGTTCTAAAGAATCACTTCCTTCTCGAGTTAAGTTAATTTGATATTTACTAGCCGTCGTTCTAGAAGGGGAAGTTAGCTGTTTATTCTACGGCGAAGGCTAGTTTTAGAGACTTTATAGATTTTTATAGTAGTCTGATAACTAAGCTTTTTAGATAATTAGATAGCCTCGATAGCTAAGATGATTTAAGCTTCTTAAGTTTAAATTTCTATTAGTAGTTATTAAGATAACGTGTATTAAAATAATAAAGTAGAGAAGATAGAAAAAGTACGCCAGGTTCTAATATACGCCAGGTCTTAATAAACCACGTTATAGTTAGTAAATTAAAGATATAATATAAACTTAAATTATCTATATTACTAAAGATAATTTCTTTCCTACCTTCTACGCTATATTTAATATTATAATAATAGAAAGTAATATCTAAGAAGGGTTCTAAGAAGCTAGGCTTCTTCTATTTAACCTAGAAAGTATAATTTCTATACTTAATCTTAAGCTAAAGACGCTAACGTCTCCAAACTCCCCCCCGTGTTCCGCTTAGTCTTAGGTTTCCTAGATACTAAATAACTCTACTAAAGTCTTATTATAAACTATATCTATTAAAGATCGAATTTCCCGCTACTAAAGTAGCTCTCTAACTCTAATTTACAAGGCTATTAACCAGTTTATAAAAGGTATATCAAAAGTAATATACTAGATAGTACTATTAAAAGCTAAGAACTAGAGACTTCGATAAGCAAATAAAGCACTAAGTAAGCGCTATAGAGCTAAAAAAACACATCTATAATAAGAAGGATTACTTAGCTAATAGGAAGTACAGAACCTACAGAATAATAGAGACGTTAGTAAGCAGGTAATATAGGAAATAAAGAGAAGTAGTAGTTAGAAGCCGAGAGAAGAATTATATATATAGCGCTATAGTAACTATAGAGAGACTGGTTATAATACACGTACTTATAATATTATAGAAGAAGTATCTAAGAAAGAGATTTCCGAGTAGTTTTAATTAATTAGAGACGTTATAGTAGAGTTACTATAATTTTAATCGCGAGCGTAGAAAACTTTAGCCGGTTCGCTTCTTTAGCCGGTTCGCTATATATATACGTTAGTGTTTTTTTTTTTAGTACTAAGAGACTATTAGTACTATAAAATTATAGGTATAAAAAAGATATTAGTACTATAGAACTAATACTATAAAGAAGTAACGTAGTTTATTAGTACCTTATATATATTAGTACCTCGTATATTTCTCTACTTTTCTACTATAATAGGTCTATTATAATAGATTCGTATACCTTAGCGGAGACAACTCTTATTAGTATAAAAAGCTTATATACTAACGAGTATCTATTTATTAAGCAAAAGCGTCGATATATTAGTATATAAGATACTAATATATACGAGGTACTAATAAACTACGTTAGTTAGTATAAATAAATAGTTAGTATAAAGAACTATAGTAGGAATCTGCTTATATAATAATATAGCTTAAATAAATCTATTATATAAACTTAATATCAAGGGTTACACTTATAGAGTAAGTCTTAGAGTACTCTAGCGACGTATTCACGTGGCCTCGCTTAGCAACGTATAGACGTGATAGAACCTTCGAGAGTACTCTTAGCAGAACCCTCTAGAATAAGCTAACTAAGTATATAAGTTAGTAAGGACTCTGGCTTAGAAAGGATAATTGAATCTTCTTATATATAGACAGCTTCTATAGTTTAATTCATTAGTACTTACTATAAGCCCTAATACTTAAAGTACGATTAAGCCTTAGCTATATAGCTAATACTTAACTTACTAGCTCCTAGGACTAGTAAGAGTCCTAGAATCGTAGTGTATTCTAGGATTACTACTCCTAGAACCTTCTATAGTTCTAGGAGCAAGTGTTCTAGGACTCTTATAGGTTCTAGAGGCTTATAGAGTCCTAGGAGTAAGCTAGGAAGACGTTAAAATTACAGTAGATTCTAAATATAGAGCTAGTATAAGAAATAATAGTTATACTAACGTGTATATATAGCGAACCGGCTAACTGAAAACATATCTAAAATCGCGATTTTGACATTTTAATATCTTTACGAATTGTTAATTAAAAATTTCAAAATTAAAACTTTGATTTCATTACTATATAAATATAAAAGTTATAAAATATAAGACTGAGGCTAATTTATATTAAAAAGTTATTAAAAGAAGAAGAAAAAAGATAAGATTACAGGGGTATTTTTAAGCGAATCGCTAAGTAAAATCATATAGCGTCTGAAACTTAGAATTCTAAATATATATATAGTAATAAAATCAAAGTTTTAATTTTAAAACTTTTGATTAATAGTTCGTAGAGATATTAAAATATTAAAATCGTGATTTTAGGTATATTTTCAGTTAGCCGGTTCGCTTGTTTAGCCGGTTCGCTATATATACACGTTATCTTATTTTAATTAATCTCTTCTATTATAATATATCTTACTTATAGCGATTTCGCTAGTCTAATATATAGCAACTATTATACTAAATTAAGAGTATAGAGTAATAACGTCGAAGCCTAGTAGATACTAGTATACGACGTTCTTTATAACCTTGAATTAATCTAGGTAGGTCTTAAGCTTACTATAAGTAAAAGAAAGTCTATAAGACTAAGTTATATTAGTAGCCTATAAACTAGCTCTGCCCTAGAATAGCCTTCTATTCTTACGTAGTTACTAGAGCCTTATCTAATTTAGTCTTACTCTAAAGAAAGTTGCTTAGAACAAGTAAGTAACCCTGTAATCGTATAACTAGCTATGAGTTTACTTAGGAAGTACGCTGTAAGAGTAGTATATTAACTTAGAAAGAGCAGAGAAGAAGAGAAAAGACAGAGTAAATATAAGCTCTATGATTATATACTCTTAGGTATATTATTCAAGTACTAGGAAACGGTTTTATAGATACTCTCTACGTGATTCTAGAGATACTACTTATACTATAGCTCTATTCGATAGACCTTATACTAGAGCCGATCCTCTTCTTTAATATAAGCTAGATACTTCTACTTAAAGTGCTTTATTAAGTCTCCTAGGCTAGTAAACTTATAAGTACGCTTTTCGAATAGTAAGCTCTGCTTCTCTAAGTAGAGGAAACAGGTAGTAGTTCTCTTCTTAGTAAACACTAATAACATAGCGTTACTTAACGCTTACTTCTCGGTCTAGGCAGCTACTAGCTAAGAGCTAATTTTCTTCGACAGTATTAGACTCGTTCGTCGCGTCGACGACCTTTTACGTAGTATAGTAGCAGCTCCTCTCTCTTAGAAGTAGTAGTAAGCAGCGACTATATTAATAGCTATATTATAACAGTAGAACTCTTCTTCGATAGTCGTACTTAGAAGCGTTATCACCGTCTCAGCTAAGCGCTTCTAGAGTAGAGGTATCTTATTATTCTAGTCTAAGGTAGTCTTTACGTTCTAGCTAAGCTTAAGCCTAGAAAGCTACTACTTAATCTCGTCGACTAGGTGTTCTAGATCCTAGCGCTCTTAAACGTACTTAAGAAGCGTAGCTCTTAGCCGCTGCCTAGTATTAAAGATTACCTAGCTAATAATCTAGTACCCTAGCTACTATATCGCTATACTCTAGAAGTAGCCCTTCTATTTCTCCTGCTCTATAATAAGACAGCAGACGACGGGATCCTAATTAATAGATAGGAATTCCTCGGGTATAAGTTCTTATAGCCGGTTAGGATCGATCTAGCGAGTTATCTAATAGGCCGCCTATATTAGGTCGCGCTAAGGTTTATAGCTAGAGACGATAGCTCGTATATTAGTAGTAACTATTCGACAGAGATAGTACTTAATAAAGGTGTTAATCTTAGTATATTATATTATTATATTCTAGAGCGCGTTACTTATATTACCTGTTAGTCTATAGTTAGTATATCGTATAATAGATAGAGGTAGAGTGTTAGGACTTATAGCAAATACTAATGAATTGAACTACAGAGGTGTCTATGTATAAGAAGATTCGATTGTCCTTTCTAAGCTAGAGTCCTTACTAACTTATATACTTAGTTAACTTATTCTAGAGGGTTCTGCTAAGGGTACTCTCGAAGGTTCTGTTACGTCTATGCGTTGCTAAGCGAGGTCACGTGAATGCGTCGCTGGAGTACTCTAAGACTTATTCTACGGGTGTAACCCTTGACATTACCCCTCTTCCTGCTCTTGAAGGTAGGTGTCTAGGGCTACTATGTCCTCTAACTCAGTAGCAGGTTCCTATGTTAGGTTTACGTATCCTGTCTATTTAACCTTATACTCGAGTCGAGTATAAGAGCCTTTCCCTAGGAGCTTCTTTTGCCGTTGACCTAGTATTCTTTTAACTTGCTATTCTATAGTATCGTCTACTAATATTATAGGTGGTTGATTATCGTCTATAATTTGACTAGGCAGCGGGTCTGTAGCTGCTAGCCTTAATAAGTCTATATTGAAGACATTGTAGATACTAGGCAGGGTGTCTAGCCTGTATATAGATAGGCTAATAACCTCGATAACTGTGAACTTAGCGGATCGAGCGTCTAGTTTCTTACTAGCCCTGTCTGTCTATATATTCTATAAGCTTAAGTAAACCTTGTCTCTAACCTTATATATAGAAGCGGTTTTCTATAAACGATTTACTTAAGTCTCCTAGTCTTGTTATACCCTTGCTATTAATGATTATACCTATTCTATAATAGCCTTAATCTTTGCTACTATTGCTTCGCCCTTTTGAATTAGTGTTTTTGTGTTTATAGGTGCTACGACGTCTGTTAAGGGGTCGATAGTCTGTAACGGATAGCCGTGGCTGAGTTAGAAGGGGCTTATACCTGTTAATATTAAATCTCGTCTATTAAAAGCTAGCTATACTACTGGCAGCTAGTCGGCCTAGTCGTCCTAAGCTATATTAATCTACTGCTGTAGAAGCGTCTTAACTTTAGCATTTACCTGTTCTGTTAACCTGTTAGTTTGTAGATAGAAGGCTATAGAGATCTGTTGTTTAATCTATAAGAAGTTATAAAGCGTCTATGCTTGTCTAATGAATTACGGGCCCCTATTAGATACTATTGCTCTTGGTAGTCTATGTAAGCTGTAGTGTGTGGTAATGAATAAGCGAGCAAATTCCTCCGATGATATAGTCGAGTTATAAGCTATAAGGAGTACCCCTTTACCTAAACGGTCTGTAAACACTGTTATTATATCAGAGCCTTTACTTATAGGTAGTGGTCTAATAAAGTCGACAGAGATCTTCTGCTATTACTGCTTAGGAATTAGTAACGGACGAAGCAGG
This sequence comes from Calycina herbarum, assembly GCA_001414485.1. NCBI lineage: Eukaryota > Fungi > Ascomycota > Leotiomycetes > Helotiales > Pezizellaceae > Calycina > Calycina herbarum. The sequence continues at coordinate 94,932 of LLEY01000134.1, read as the reverse complement.
CCTTGTTTATAGTCTCTCTAGACCTTAGTACGTCTGTAAACTCCATAGTTATAGACAAACTGCTTAACTATAGTCTGTAGGTTTAGCTAAAAGAACTCTCTTAAGACTATTATAATTGTCCTATTCTTACTAGGATAGCCTATAAGTATAGAATCATAGAGTTCCTATATAATTACGGTCTATAGCAGCTTATAGTCGAGGACCTATAGTCTACTCTTAAACTATAAATCACCGTTCTTATTAACTAAGCAGTTAGAGACGGAGACTTTAACTAGAGAAGCGAGGTCTACTAGAAACACCCTATCTTCTTAGTAGACAGTGTCTATAAGACGCCTAAAGTCCTTATTCTATACCTTTCCCTCTTCTTAGAGGTTCTATAGTTGGTCTATAAACGCTTGCTACGTCGCTACGTCGCTTACTTAATTCCTCCCGTTTACTGACACTAGTGCTAGCCGTATAGTATTTCCTTAAATTATTCTGTCTAGAATCAGTTATACTATCCTATAATTAAGGCGTTCATCTCCCTCCTCTAGGAGGTCCTAGTCCCTCCTTATTAGTATATCTAGCAGTCCTCCCTCTTTGCCTAGGTAGTATTAGATAATTAGGTTAAACTTACTAAGTATTAACTACTACTACATTTGTCTTTTAGACAGTTTATAGACTATTATAAAGTACTTAAGATTCTTATAATCTATAAGTACTATAAACTACCTAACACTTTTTAACTCCGCTTCCTATTTCTTAAGACACTGAATAATAGCTAATAACTCTTTATTATATATTAGGTAATTATATTCAGTAGGTGCGTGTTTCTTTGAGAAGAAGGCTACAGGCTGTAAGACGCTATTCTTTACTTAAGAAAGCACGCCTCCTAAGTAATATCCAGAGGAGTCTATCTCTAGGACCGTCTCGTAATCTAGGTTAAACTAAGCCAGTACTAGGGCCTCTGTAAAAGCCTGCTTTAACTATTCAAAGGCTCTATTCGCTTCGTCTGTCTATTAGAAGGATATATCCTTTTTAACAAGTCTATAAAGAGGAGCTATAATCTATAAAAAGTCCTTAATAAACCGTCGATAGAAATTCGTAAATCCTAGAAAGCTAAGGACGCCTTTTGCTGTTATTAGTGCTTTCTAATCTATAATAGCCTATATTTTAGCTAGGTCTATCTATAAACCTTTCCCTACTTCTATGATAAAACTAAGGTACTTTATAGACTATACTTTAAATTCGTACTTATTAATATCAAGCTATAGCCTAGTATCTTAAAGCCTTTATATTACTTTACAGACATGCTCGCGGTACTAGTTACAGGTGCTGTCTATAAAGACTAAGACATCGTTGATATATGCTAAGACAAAGTCGTCTAAGAACTCTTAAAGTATATAATTAATATACTACTAGAAAGTGCTAGGAGCATTTATAAGCCTAAAAGAGGTAACAAGCTATTTAAAAAGCCTAAAGCGTGTCTAGAAAGCCGTTTTCTACTCGTCTCCCTTCTTAATCCGTATCTTATAAAAGGTAGTAATAATATCTATTTTTATAAACTACTTAGCTTTCCTAATCCGGTTAAGTATCTCTTAGATTAAAGGCAAAGGGTAGCGGTCCTTACAGGTTAACTTATTCAGTGCTCGGTAGTTGTAACAGAACCGTAGACCCTCTCCTAGCTTCCGTACAAAAAGTACTAGCGCAGCTGCTAGAGAGTTGCTTACTCGAATGAATTCCTTATCTAGTAACTCTGTTAGGGTTTTACAGAGCACTAACAGCTCGTCTCGTAACATGTTATAGAGTAGCCCTTAGAAGACTGTTTCTTCTAATCCGTTTTCAGTCTATAAGAGCTCGATACTATAATTAATTCCTTTATAATATACTAGTAACTTATTTACTTCCTTCCTATTAAATACTAGATAGAATTCTAGGCTAATCCAGCTAGGTAGCTTCGTCTATAGGTCCGTATACTTCTTTTCCGCTAAGGCTTTTATAATATCTGTAAGGCTTACTATAAAGACTTGTAGCTTCCGTTTTCAATCTATAAGAAAGTAGAAGACAGCTACGCTTACTTACTTATAGGAGTAAGACCTTTCTAGCTTGTTATAAACTTCTAACCTAGAGTCTTAGAAGAGTAAGCATCCTTTAGTAGCGTTAAGTAAAGCTTGCTCTCTCCTTAACTAAGATTTTCCTAGAATTATTTTATAGCCCTCGATCTTAGAGACTACGTAAGCATAAACCTGTTTCTGCTGGTAGCCTCTAATGTCTATACTAAAAGATACTACTTAGGATATAGTATCCTCTAATACTCCTTCTACTAACTGTAAATGCCTTAGTATAATTTATATATAAGAGAGCTAATAACGACGGACAAAACAGTCTAAAACAATTCTATAGACTAAACACCTTAAATCTACTAAGGCTTATAAAGTAGCTACCCTATTTACTAAAGTCGATATAAGAAGAGGTTTTTCGTCTATATATTCCTACTTAAAATGTCTCTAAGTGTCTATTACTAACAACTCCCTTCGTCGCCCCTGCCTACGCTTTCTAATAAGAGCTACTAGTTTTCCGAATCCAAGGAGACATTACTGTCTTCTTCTTCTAATTCTAGTACTACTTCCTTAACCTCTGCCTTCTGTTTACAGACCGAATCCGCTATTACAGGTTGCCTTAGTAGTCTATATAGACATTCTTAAACAAAATAACTAGTAGCTCTGTAGCGAAGACAGCGACTAGTATAAGCACGGTTGCTTCGTTCTTCCTAGAACATCTATTTAGCACGCTTAGTACTAGTTGTTAAGACTTTAGCAGGTGCTGGTTCCTAATCTATACCCTCTACAGATGCCTTACAGGTAACTTTCGGTCTGTTAGCGATATTACCGCTTGTTACCTGCTATATAGCATCCGTCGAGCGTTTCTAAGAGGTCTATAGTGTTTCTAGAAGAGTCTAGGCCCTAGATCTTAATGTTCGAGCTTTATAAGCCCTTAAGCGGTCGTCCGTTTCTTTAATAATAGAGTAGTAAGACTCGAAGTTAGGTTGAGAAGGAACTGTGATTATTACCTTAACTAACTCGTTACTAAGGATTCAGTTAAGAGACACCTTTTTTACGTTATCTAGCTAAGATCCTCCTCTAGACTCTATAAGTAGGGCTTGCTATTCTGTAAAGACCTCTAGGAATAGTCTTAAGCCCTAGTAGAAGGATTCTAGCTTTCGTTACGCTCTTTCCTTAGCCTATAGGTCTCTAAATATAAACTCTACTTAACCTAAGAAATTACTACTATTAGCTAGCTCTAGCTTGCCCTGTTCCCGTACCTATACTTCTATTCTACGGAGCGCCTTACCTTATAAGGATCTGTTAAGTACCTAAAACTTAACGTATTTAGTATATCTATAGTAGTCGACTTCGATTTTAGCTCGTGCTTATTATAACTAAGCTTCTAGCTTATCCGAGTCTCTATAGAATTCTAGTAGCAGAGGAAGAGATTTCCTAGGTTTATTATCGTTGTAGATTATCTATAAGCGAGCTTCCTTATCCTTCTTTTACTTGTTCGTAATCCGTAGACGATCGTCCTCTTAGGTAGATATTAACTAATTCCGCTGCTCTTAAATATACTATAGAAACTAGGTAGGTAGCTGATTTAGTATACCACCTTCTTATGGTTCTCCTATTGTCTGTAAGTTCCGTAAATGCCGTGAAATAGCTCGTAAGTTCTAGTGTTACTGTAAAGGCCCTTAAGTTCTAGTGTTACTAAAATAGCCTAATATATTCCAGTGTTACTGTAAAGGCCCGTTATGTTCTAGTGTTGCTAAAATAGCCTAATATGTTCTAGTATTACTATAAAGGCCTGTTATTCTAGTATTAGTTTAAGAATCGAATCTAATGTTAGGACTTGTAGCAAATACTAATGAATTGAACTATAGAGGTGTCTATATATAAGAAGATTCGATTGTCCTTTCTAAGCTAGAGTCCTTACTAACTTATATACTTAGTTAACTTATTCTAGAGAGTTCTGCCAAGGGTACTCTCGAAGGTTCTGTTACGTCCATGCGTTGCCAAGCGAGGTCACGTGAATGCGTCGCTAGAGTACTCCAAGACTTATTCCACGGGTGTAACTCTTAATATAGGGTTATAAGAAGAGAACTATATAATATATACTACTCTAGTTAAAGACGTTATCTACACCGTATCGAAGGCAGTATAGACGTGTAATCTACGAGAACCTAATAAGTATACCGAGCCGCTTTATCTACTTTAAGAAAGTTATATATAGTAGTAGCTAGTTAGGCGAGATCTCCTAGCTATAAGGCGTTCTAATAGACTTATAGAAGACGAGGATATTAGCTATCTCTAGCTTAAGATATAAGAGCAGCTGCTTATAGCTAGGCGGGATATCTAGCTTACTAATCCTCTTAGCTAATATAAGACTCGAGGCTAAGAACGTATTATTAGCAAAGATAAGACCTAGAAAAGCGACGTATAGACTAAGTATTAGAGATAGATCAAAGATAATCTTAGAGAGTATAAACGTATTCCTAGCTTCTATATAAGTTATATATCTTAGCTAGAATAAGCAGGGAAAGGGAATAGTAAGAGGACGAGATAAGGCTTAAGGTTAAACTTATAACTCTTTTATACCGAGATACTTCTTTATAAACTCGTACGTAAACTTGATTAGGATCTAATAAGGCTCTCTACTAGGGTCTTATAGCAGGTTCACCGCGATGTTACTATAACGAAGCTTTAAGAGCGCTAAAGGTCGGTTTATAGAGAATATAGCTAGCTAGTAAAAGAGGCTAGTTTAGATCCGCTACTAGCTATATATATATCTCTACTTCGTCGTAGTTAAATTAGTCTATAGAACGCTTATAAGATCCTTGATATATATAGTAATATTATTATACTTCTTTGTTAATAAGTAGTACTTCTTCGCTAGCTTCTTAAAGACCTATAATAAATATTTCATTAGCTCTTATTTATAATAATTCGGTCTAGATTAAGTAGGTAGACAGGAAATACTACTTACCTAATATATATAACAGTTTATCTTCTCTTTAATCTTCTCTCTAGTCGCTTATTTATATATAAGCTAGAAGACTTTCTAGTATATCTCGAGCGTACTAGCCGACTAGATATCTATAAGTATCTTTCTACTCTTCTTCTAATATTAATTTAATATCTATTTAAAGAAGGTCTTAAGAGTACAACGAGAGATAGCTTATATCACCTAGGTAGAATTCTTTTATATATACTTATAATATTTATAAAGAGTATTAGATTAGTAGTTTAATAGTAGATAATAGTATATAAGAAGAGAATAAGATATATACTAATAGAAATTTCCCTCGATTATATCTAAGAGAAGGAGGCTACTATTGCGATAGTCCTTATCTTTATCTTCGGATTTGTCGGAGTTATTCTCTTAGTCGAGGTAGTACTCTAGCGGCTAGGCGTTCTTCTCTCTAGTAAGCTACTTCAGATCTAGCAGGTCTGTCTTATTATCTCTATCTATATCGGTATTAACGTCGGTCGGCTTAGTCTTAGCGTCGGTCCCCTCTTACTTATCTCTTATATTAAAGTAGCTCTTGATATCTAATCTATCGCTGTTAGAGGAGGTAGAGCTTAGTATTAGTTGTTAGTAACAACGTATATCGACTAAATCAACCGAAGAGGACGACGGCAAAGGTGATTAAAAGTAAAGAAGTAAGACAGAGGATATAAAGGAGAAGCCTGCTGTCTAAGTAATAGCGGCCAGCGGAGAGGTAGGAGAGAGGTAGAGCGAGAGATAGTAATAGTTAAGTATAAGAGGTTTAGAAGAAAGAAGATAGAAGAGAGAGAGAGAGAGGATAAACGAAGATATAGATAGAATAACCGCTATCTTAAGTTACCTAGAGGATAGTAGGCAGCCGTTTTCTACTCCTCTCTTCTTAGAAAATGTTAAATAAGAATAAGATAAGAGATTTGATATTCCTATAACAGAGGTCTCTACCGCTGTACTGCCTTAGCTATAAGGTACGCGAGCGCTAGGGCAGCGCGAGATTTTAGTAAGTTAGCTGTAGAAAACAGCGACTAAACCTACTGAAAACAGCAGCTAGTTTACCGTCTAGTTATTAAATAGAGTATAATTTTTAGTTCTTTAGTAAACTCTAATAGTATTAATTAAGCTAGTAACGTAGTATATTAGTACCCTACGTATATTAGTACTCTGTATACTTGAAATCTTATATAAAAAACGTCTATATACAACTGTATACTTTACGTATTTATTAATAAAAAAAATCTAAAATTAAAATTTTAGTTTTATTAATATAAGAGTATTCTTAATTTTTAGGTTTTAAATATTACTTATCTTATATTAAAGTGTTATTTAGAAAAGGAAAAATAGATAATAATTATAAGAGTATTTTTAAGCGAATTATTAATTAAAACTAGTAAAGAATTAAAATTAATATTATTATAATATTAAACTCTTATTTTCTTAGTAAAATTTTAATTTTAGATTTTTTTATAAATAAATACGTAAAGTGCACGGTTGTATACAGACGTTTTTTATATGAGATTTCAAGTACGTAGAGTACTAATATACGTAGAGTACTAATATACTACGTTATATAATAATACTATAAAGTTAAGGTTTATTCTACTAGTTTTATTCGTATTCCTTACTCTACTATCGGTACTAGCCGGCTATCGCTTAAACTAAGGCAAAACTACGGTGTATAATTCTCTTTATATATCTAAATAAGTAGAATACTATTGATTATTCTAGTAGTAATATCGTCGTCTAATACTAACTTAACTTATATATTATTACGTGCTTTTTATCTAGTTATAGAGAACTCTTTATAGAGAATAGAGTTATCCGCCTTTAGATATAATTCCCTAGTCTCGTTATACTCTAGTACTTTCTTCTTATATATATAAGCAGATTTCTATTAAAGTATTAAATAAGCTGTTACTAATAAAGGCGTTTCTCTTTTAATTAGTTTACTTACCTTTTTTTCGATTTTTTTTTAAGTAAGAGATATACTAAAGTTTAGCCGAGTGTAACGAAACTTAAACGAACTAAACAAAGATAACTAAGTCTCGAAGGTTAGTATATAGGTAAGAAGTATAGATACGCCGGGTTATTTACTTAGAAGTGAACTCGTTACTTATATTAAAGATATTAAACAAGATAATAAGATTAATAACTAAAGTTAAGTACGAAGCTTCTATCTAATAGCAGATATACTAGTCTTATATAGAACCTTCGTTTATATTAGAGTCCTCCTTAGTAGGAGTCTTAAAGATAGAGTCCGACTTTATTTCTAGGGCTTCTTAAAACTAGACTCTATTACCTAACTGCTTCTAACCGAGTTACGTAATATAACTATAATAAGATTCTAGGATTATATGTTCTACTATATCTAATCCTTTCTTCCTTCTAAGGTTATAATAGTGCTCGTCCTATTAGAGCGTTGCCTAGACTTTACTTTATTACGTGCTAATACGTGATTTATAATACTATCCCCTTCTTAGCCTAGCGTGTCCCTACGCTAGAATACGAATCTAAAATATATACGTTAGAAAGATATCGACCTTCTCTTATATATAAACATGTCCTTCTTATATACTAAACGAAAAGAGCGTTTAGCTCTTACTATACAGATCGAAACTATATAACGTCTAGCTAAGACTTATTCTTTTTATTATAAACAGTTCTATCGATGTCTTCTAGAGCTCTCTAAATCCTCTTACTATTCTAAGTATATTTGGTCGAAAAGGTTCTATAATAGCCCTAGCTATCTTATCGTTTCTGTCCTTAGGCCTTGAAAACCTGTGTATTGATTTTTCTTTAGCCTTATACGTAAACGATTCCCTATTACTCCTCCGAGTCCTCCTCCTTCGAGTCTTCTTCTCGAATCTTCTTCTGCCTAGTTTCCCGTCTTTAAGATAGCTCCTTTCGTTAAACAGGTACTTTCCGATAATATATCCCTGTCTAACCCTAGTCTCGAGTTCTAGACAGCCCTAGGTTTTGTTAGTAGAACTTCTAAAGTTCTCTTAAGTAATAGTTAAGGTTACTTTTTAGCTCCTATATATTTTCTAAGTATAGGTAATCTAACTATTTAATTAAATACTTAACCTGTCCTCTAACTAGTTTATAGTTAAGGATTCTCTTAACTTCGTACTTAGTGTTTAGGTTTACTAGTTAAATTTCTATAATTAGAGCTAGTAGAGCTCCTAGTGATACTAGTTTAAGTAAGGATATATAAAATACTAGGTAGATGTTTATTATCCTTAGTAATACTAATTTATAATTTAAAGGTCTCTTAACTCGTTTGATTTTAAATAGTCTAAGTTTTTTATAATCTAGTTTACTACTTAGTCTTTTTATATTAATATTCTTTCGTACTAAGTAGACTTTATCCCTCTCTTTTAGTGTCAGCTTCTAACTATGTCGTTTATTATAGTAGTACGCGTTTCTTTTAGCTACGAACTATAAATCCTTTATAAGTTCCTTATATAGACTTTTAATTTTTAAGACTTAAATACGAGTAAGTTAGTTGTCGATAGTTATAGATAGTAGTTCTTAATACGCTAATAATTTATATCTAAAGTTAGTGTAGAATAGTATAATAAGTGTTATTTCCGTTACTAAACTGTTATAGGCAAACTATGCTAAGAGTAGTAGTTCTACCTAGTTGTCTTACTAGTAGTTTATATAATAACGAAGGTATGTTTTAACTACTTAATTTATCTGTTTATTTCCTCTATTTATTTAAGAGTAAAAAGCTATAGAAAGCTTTCTTTTTATACCTAATTGTTTTATAAGAGCGATCTAAAATTTCGAAGTAAAGAGTTTATCTTTATCTAAGAGTATTTCTTTAAGTAGTCTATATCTTAAGACTACTTCTCTAAAGAATATAAATACTAATTCCTTAGCTATACTTAACTTTATATATATTATTAGAATTATATACTTTATAAGTTGTTCTATAATAACTAGGATTATGTTATATTTAACTCTTGTTATCGAATTCTTAAATTTTAGTAATTTAATAATAAAATCTATAGATATCGATTTCTAAGGTATTTATAGTATTAGAGTAGTGTTTATCTATCTATAAGGAGTATAGTAGGAAGCCTTATTCCTAGTATAGGTATTATATTCTACTATTACCTTCTTAACTATCGTAGATAACCGATTAATATAGTAGTATTATCTTATTCTCTAGAGGGTTCTACGAATTCCTTAGTAACTATAAGTAGATATAGTATAGTATTCTTATATAAATTCCTTTATATATAAGCTAGGAACTTATAATTTCCCTTTTATATACTAGTTATAACCTTTATATATATTCTAGATCTTATCTATCTAGATATTATTCGTTACTACTATCTCGTATATAGTAGGTACTAAGTCTCTATTCTTAAGAGTTTTTAAGATTATAATCTTCTTATACTCTTTATTTCTCTTATATCTTAGTTTTTAGCTAAGAGTATTAGCTTAAGTATTTAACGTTCCCTTTATATATTAAATAATAATATTAAATCCTTCTAATATCTCTAACTATCTAGCTAGTTATCTAGTTATAAGTTCCTTAGTTATTATAAATATCTTAAGATTCTTATAGTTAGATAAAACTATAACTAGGTGTTTTACTAGCTATAAATAAATTCTCTAGTATTCTAAAGCTAATACTATAGTAAGTAATTCTTTATTAAAGATACTATAGTTTTATTATACTAGGTTAAATGTTTTAGAATAATATATAATAGATATAAGTTTTCTCTTATTATTTAGTTATAGGTAAATTACACCTACTACTATATCTAAGACGTCTATTTTAATTATACTAGGTTTATCTACGTTAAAATCGTATAAAATAGGTTTTTCTATAAACTTTGCTTTAATTTTCTAAAAAGCATTTTCCGCCTATTTATTTTATATAAACTTAATAGCCTTCTTAACTAGTACTAACATTAGTTTAGTAATCTTTATATAGTCTTAGATAAATAGATAATAAAAGTTTATAAATCTAAGAAAGAACTATATATCTTTTATATTCTTTAGTAATTTCTAGTTTAAGATGTCTTAGATTTTTACTAGATCTATTTCTATTTTCTTTAAGCTAAATACCTATTTTAGGAAAAGTGTCTAAGTTACTTCGAACTTGTATTTTAAGAGCTTTAACTAAGAGTTTACTTTTATAAGTTATTATAAAACTTCTCTAATATATCTCTTATATTCTTCTTCTTTTTCTAAGAAGATTAAGATATTATTTAGATAATAGATTACTATTACTCTTAGAAGATCATTTAAAATGTTATTATTTTATCTCTAATATATAGCTAGTATATTATAAAGTCTAAATAGTATAACTATATATTTATAAAAACCTAATAGTAAGGTAAATACTATCTTCTATTCGTCTCTAACTTTTATTTATATAAGTCTATAAGCGTTTTATTAATCTAGTTTTATAAATTATACTACCTTACCTAACTTATCTTATAAGTATTAGCTAAGTAGTAGTAGATAAGCGTTCTTAACTATAGTATAATTTACTTCTTAGTAATTAATATATACTCTCCTATCTAGGTCGTCTTTCTTCTTAATAATAAGCATGTTTAAGGTAATTAGCGACTTAGATCTTCGAATATATCTCTTCTTAATACCTTCCTTTATATAACTTTCTATTCTCTATAGGCTTTTCTAGTTATATAACCGAAGCTTCTACTTTAAAAGGTAATAACCCTCTTTTAATTTAATCTTATAATCTTATAAGTAATGTTTTAGTAAGGCTTATAAGTCTTCTAGGTTTTTAAACAAAGCCTTAAATTCTCTATACTATATAGGTATTTTGTTATCAGCTGTCTTACTAACCTATAGAGGACCCTGAGTAAGGTGTCCTAGTACTTTAGAAGAGGTGACGCTAACCTTATTCTAGCTTTAAAGTTATAAACGCGAACCTATATATTTATATCAACTAAAGATTATCGTTCTAGCCTTCTAGTTAATTTCTAGATTATGTTTCTAAATCTATAGTATACTAAGTATTACTTCTTTACTTCCTATTTTAATAATATTAAATTATATATCTAAATAGTATTCTTTAATATTAACTTTTATTAGAATAGTTTACTAATTAATAATCCTATTTTAATATATAATATCTATTTTATTAACTACTCTTAATTAATATAGTCTTATCCTTTTAATTAAAACGTTTAGCTTTTCTTAAGCTATTAGAGAGATAAAGTTACTCGTTGCTCCTAAGTCTATTATTACTTATAACTTTTTTCTTCTTATTTCTATAGTTATTATTAACTATCTTTCTTCTAAAGTAGCGTTTAACTTTACTTTAATATATTAGACTTCAAAAGATCGATTTTCTTAATTATAATTCTTTCTCTTCTTATTCTTATACTATAGAAAGAATCTTACTCTTTCCTTATTAGCATATACTACCTTATATACTAATCTATATTCTACGATTCCTATAGTTTTAGAAATTCCTCTTATAAATTACTTTAGTATTTATTTATAACTATATTAGATCTATTTATAACTAGTTTTTAAAATAGCTTTTATAGACTATAGTTCTCTTATATATAGATAATCTAAAGTAGCTTCTAGTATACTTATCTCTAGTTTTATATAGTAAACTTTAAATATATAGTCTCTTAAATTCTTTTCCTTAACTATCTAAATCTAAGACTAAGGAAAGAATACTACTCCTTCTTTATTTAATAATACTACTTTATATATCTAATAATATTCTACTATTCTAGTAGGTTCTAGTAATATTCCTTTGAACCGCTTCTATAATAACTAGTCTAAAGTTAGACTTAGTTTATATCGTATCTATTATACTATTATTTCCTAAACTATTTCTATAAACTATAGTTGTCTTATTAATAGATAGTATAATTTTTCTAGTTCCGTTTTAGCCTATCTAGTTATATTAGGTTCTCTTTACTCCTAGAATAGTATACTAAACAGTTATTATAAGTTATATCTTCTAAATACTAGTCTATTATTTCTAATTAATATAACTACGATAAATTACTTAAATTCCTTTAATATAACATCTTTAGGTAGTATCCTAAGGAAAGAGGTTTTAATTCGTCTCTTAAATCCTATTAGAACTTACTATATCTATATACTGCTTTTATCTAAAATATTATATATTCTCTATATATCCTCTACTTTAGAGTAGCTAGGTTTTTTAATTAGTTATCGTTCCTATTCTAGTTCTTTCCCTTTAATAGTTTTCTATCTAGTAATTAAGCTAACTAGAGTTATTATTTTAGGGTTATTACTTATAATTATATATATTATTAAGATAGTTAAGTTAACTCCTTATATTATATAAGAACTCTAGAAATCTAGTTTCTAGTTATTAATACATATTTATTAATTTCCTTATTTAAAGGTTCTAAGAAAAGCCTAAGTTTCTCTAACTTTAGAGTCTTTATTTCTTATTTCTCCTTCTAAACTAGAAGATAAGTCCGATGTCTCTAAAGAACTAGTTAATAGTAGTGATTTATATTCTACTTAAAGAGGTTACTTAGATTCTATTACTAATTATATATTATAATATTCTTTAATAAGTAGATCTCTATTATTATTAGTATCTTATATACTACTAATTCCTTTATTATTTTTAATCTAGGTTCTATATTCTTATACTTTAAGCTTCTTATCTATAAGTTTAATATAATTAGTTAAGACTACCTATTATTAAATAGTAGTATTAATTTATTTCTTTCTCTTAGAGTCTTTCTTCTTACTATACTTATTTGCTCTATAACCTAGTAGGCTATAATTATAACATAAGTTCTACTTATATTAACGATTTCACTCTTTCTAAGAAAGTCCTCCTTTCTTTAGAAAGGTTTTCTTCTATATAGCGTTTACCTCTTTACTATATTTATTAGTATAAGAGTACTTCTACTTCTCTAACCTATAACTCTTTTCCCTATATCTAAGGTTACTCTTTCTAAATTTATATAAGCAGTTATCTAACTAGATAACTTCCTTAATTATACCTATAATAGTTAAGAATTATATATTCTACTTAGCTATTTCCTTATAAATATATACCTTTAATCCTTTATAAAAGAGTTCTATAAGAGTAATAGTATCCTATCCCGACTTCGTTCTATAACGTTGAAATTTATTAGCATAATCTATTACTAATCTAGTCTAGTATAATTCTAAAAGCTTATATATAGCTGTTTAGATTATATTAAAGTCTTTAAAGACTTTTCTAATAGTTGTTTTAAATCCTCTCTAAGATTTAAATATAATCTTAGTTAATTCTATCTTTTTATTTTTATTCTTATTCTTAAAGAAGTCCTCTAAGTATAGCTAGGCCTATTCTAATACTACTTCTCTAAGGTAGGAGATTGTAAAGATAGTTTATAAGTTATAATTACTTTTAAACTTATTAGAGTTAAAGTTAAAGTAGATGTCTATTTAGAGAAGGAATAAGTTAAGTTCCTTTCGCTTCTTATAATACGTATCTAGTATCTTAACTTTAATAGACTTAAGTACTTCGACCTTATAAGGCTTAGGGGCGTCTAGTATACTAACATTGTCGTCGTTCCTAGTTAACTGTATACTAGCAGGTGTCCTTCTAGTTATACTTCTAGATATGCCTATAACGTTGACTTAACTAGTATTTAGACTAGCTGCTACGGCGGGGGTTGCTAGAGCTATAGCAACTGAACTTCTAAGCAGGTGCTTAAAGTATAATAAAACTTAAACGAACTAAATAAAGATAACTAAGTCTTAAAGGTTAGTATATAAGTAAGAAGTATAGATGTGCTAGGTTATTTACTTAGAAGTAAACTCGTTACTTATATTAAAGATATTAAATAAGATAATAAGATTAATAACTAAAGTTAAGTACGAAGCTTCTATCTAATAGTAGACGTGCTAGTCTTATATAGAACCTTCGTTTATATTAGAGTCCTCCTTAGTAGGAGTCCTAAAGATAGAGTCCGACTCTATTTCCAGAGCTTCTTAAAACTAGACTCTATTATCTAACTACTTCTAACCGAGTTACGTAATATAACTATAATAAGATCCTAGGATTATATATCCTACTATATCTAATCCTTTCTTCCTTCCAGGGTTATAATAGTACTCGTCCTATTAGAGCGTCGCCTAGACTTTACTTCGTCACGTGCTAACACGTGATTCGTAACACCGAGTTTGTTTTATATAGTCTATTATATTATAAAACCTAATAGAAACACTTAAAATCGTATAATTACTATTAAAATTACTTTAATAATAGTACTTTTAAAACTCGATTCTAGTTTCTATATATAATATTATATATTATAACGCGATTCTATCCTCTACACGTAATATTATATAGTATAGCGTGATATTATATAAGAATACTATACCTAAGCTCGTTATAGAATAGACTTTAATAGATAATATCTTCTAATTCTAATTTCTACTTAATAGTTTTTATATTTTATAAAGTAAATACCTAGTTATAATATACTATTAGTTATAATAGTACTTATCTAAAGACTTTATATTATAATACTAATAAAACTAAGTATTTTACCTTATATAAGCTAAGCTATAGCTTTTAATACTAAAATATTAGAATTTATTTTAGTTATATTCGTACTTATTATAATTCGAAGAAAACCTTTAGTAATACTAGATTATTAGTAGTAATAGTACTTATCTATAAACTTTATATTATAATACTAATTAAACTAAGTATTTATTATTATATAAACTAAGCTATAGCTGCTAATACTAAAATAGTAGAACTCTTTCTAGTTATACTAGTAATTATTACTATTCTAACTAAATCTCTAATAATACTATATTATTAATAGTAATACAACTTAGTTAATATTCTTAGTAAATAATAAGAATAAAAAACTAACTATTTTATTTTATATAGACTAAGTTATAGCTTAAAATACTATAATATTAAAACTAATTTAGATATTTAACTTCTAAGCTTAATAGACTAGCTAGAGAGATTACTAGACTATGTCTAACTAGGCTTAAGTAACTATCTTATATAGTAGACTTTTTAAAATACTTTAAAGTCTAAGTATCTTATATATATACTACTATATCTCTAACGTGGTTTATTAGAACCTCGGTTATATTAGAACTCTAATTAATTTTCCTTAGTATATAACTTTAAACTTAAATAACTTAACTATAACATATTAAATTAACTCTTTATAATCGGAGTCTGATATACTAGATATATCTATAGCTTCTTAATAAGTTCGTATATTATAACTAGCTTTTCTATAGATTCTATAGTATTATCTAGACAGTTGCCTCTTCTTATAACTATCTCTTACTACACGTATATCGCGTCGTACCTGCTTATCTACGTCTTTCTAGGCTATAATATCCTATATATCCTCTATAATAAGTGTACCCCTTTTATAGACACAAGCCTTTTTAGCTCTTCGGCGTTTACTAAGAGCTTTATTTACTGCCCGAAGTATACGTACCTTAGTAGATAGAAGAGTTATCTTATAAGCTATTCGCTCTATACCTTTAGCTAGCGCTATAACTATCTCAAATAGAGGGGTTAGTAAGCTTCTCTAATAGTAAGTAATTCGATTTCGTATAAGAGTTAACTATAAAAGAGCTTCTATTAGGTTAGAAGAGGTCTAAGATTCCTATAGAAGAGTATTAGCAGTAGAGGGTCTAGAGATTATTAGAGTCTATAACTTTATATTAAGCTTTAAAATCACTGCTTATAGATTAAAAGGTACTAGGCCAGCTCTATAGAATCTAGCCTAAGCGTTCTAGACTGTTATAGATTCTCTATATACTACTATAAAGGCTAGAAAGAACTCTACCTTAGTAATATAGTTAATATAAGCTTTAATAAACGTCTTAATCTGTTAACTATATGTTGGTATAACTTGGTAGCTAATAGTATAATATAAAAAGAGTATATTATCGTTCGTATATACAGAGCAAAGTAAGCTACTCTGTCTACTTAAATAGACCTTAAGCGAGAAGGTTACGTAGAGTGCTATTCACTTATTATTATGCCGACACTGGTACTTCTTTAAAACGGTGGAAGTTACTGCCTAAAAATTATCAAAATTTCTTATCTCGTCTAGCTAATTATAACCCTCTATTCCATGTCCTCGACTAATAAGAGCGTCCTATTCAGAGGTCTTATTATCTCTTATTCCGTTCCACCTATTCTATAAGCTTAATATCTAGCTTACTAGTATCGATTAGCTTTTATAGAGCGTTACAGCAGTCCTTCTTCGTTATAGCGTCCGCGGGATTACTCTTGCTATCGATCTACTTAATTTCGTCGATCTCTCTTAACTTATATACTTCTCGTAAGTATATAACGTTAATTATTAAGCGCTTCTCCTTAGTAGTGCCTAGTTTGGCTATACATTCGTAAATAGACTTCGAATCGGTATATATAATAAGCAGGACCTTAAAGCCTAAGATACTTTCTAGGGTTAATTTAACAGAAGCGGCAGCGTCGAATCCGAAGCTTATTATATATAGTTCGGAGGCTAAAACGTTATAAGTAACTCTCTTACACTTAGTAGAAGACTAATGTAAAATATTAGTATTATCGTTCTTATCTACTAGTACTATAACGTAGCCGATTTGCGACGATAAGTCCTTATTATTCGCAAAAGAGCTATCTATAAAAGCGTATAATTTAAGCGAGTTTTGGTCTAATTTGACGTATTTAAGCTCTCTTATAGTATTGTCGATTTGCTATTGAATTCGCTTATTAAGAAGGCTAATATCGACTTCTTATAGATCGGTTATCTAGGTAGTATATAACAAATCGAATACTGCTTCTAGCTAGGACACTGTTACTAAATATGCTCTACGAGCACGCTAAGTAACATATTAATCCTTAGTAGATACTATATAGAAAGTGCCTTTAATATTAGAAATCTCTGCTAGCACCTTTTATACTAATTTTAAGTGCTTTACGTAATCCTAGGTAAACGTAAATAAGCTATCTATATACTTACTAATTAGCCCTCTATTAAACTGGATTAGATAGGTAATAGTAAGTTCTTATCTATCCTTTAATATAAATCCAGCTTCCTTAATAGTACTTTCTTTCTTATCTATAAAAGCATCGTTTACAAGTATAAGAGTATCGTCAGTTTAAAGTCCTACTACTCTAAAAGGTCTATCTAATCGTTTAGTATATAAAAGACAGGGGTTAAAAGTGGATTGTTCTATTATAAGCTTCGTAGTATAGTGTTTATAGTACGTTGCGAACCAGTGGTTTCTAGCCCCTAGAATACTATATAATAGCTTAATCACTTTAAAGAATATATCCTTCTATTAAGAGTATCCTTTTAGTAGGCGTATAAAGAACTTTCGATTTAGTTCTTTAAGTAAATAGGTATATGCTTATATAATATCTCGAATATAAACTCGTAAATCTAGGTATACTACTATAAGTATAAGGATGATTCTTTAGCTTACTCTTTAGATTATAGAGGCCTAGGTAAGGACTAAGGACTTTCTATTATTATTATATACTTAGATAACTAGTCTTAACTTTGTAAAATTAAGTGTTATGCTCTCAAATTTGATATTATCTACGAACTGTAATCTAAAGATTCTAGTGTTAAGAGATAGGTTATCCTAGGTAACGATCTTAAAGACGCCTCGATTAGTTAATCTATTGACTTCCTTCTGTTATAACTCAACG
Source organism: Calycina herbarum (assembly GCA_001414485.1). Lineage (NCBI taxonomy): Eukaryota > Fungi > Ascomycota > Leotiomycetes > Helotiales > Pezizellaceae > Calycina > Calycina herbarum. The sequence goes on along the minus strand of LLEY01000134.1, from coordinate 77,225 downwards.
TATATTATACTATTATTAGCTATAAATACTTTAATATCGTGTTCCTCTTTAATAGAAGAGAGAAAAGTCTCGATATCGCTAATAGTAACATAGTCCTTAGTATTATTAATAAAAGCATCTATCTCTTAGAATAAGATCTCAAAAAGCCTATTTAGTAGTCTTAGGTGCTTTCGTAGTCTTCCTCGTCCACGCTTCTAGACTAGTTCTATTATCGATTCTAGAGGATTAGTAAGGTTATCTTATCGTACCTGTGTCTAGTGAAGTTAGTGTCGAGTTTATAGGCGAGATTAAGGCTCCTCTTAAGGCTTAGTTCCTTGGGATTATAGTGTTGTCTCGAACGACGGTGTCGTTCCAGAAATATCTCTAACCGCCGGTGCTGTTCTAGAGTCTTCAAAGACTTCTTCGAAGTATAGCTTTACTACCGTAGATCTAAATCTTATAGGACCACTTAGTAGCAACATAATACAGTTCTTATTTTCGATTCCTTATAGTAAGAAGAGACCGGTCTAGGATTTTTAATACTTATACTAGACGAGTATATTAGCATTTAGTAGTAAGTCCTTAATTCTACTAGATAACGGACCGTTCCAGGTATTAAGAGCATCTGTAATTTAACGCTTTATAAGTAATTTACATACTTCTTTAGTAGCCTTTATATAGGTCTCGGATCTCTAAGATATCGATCGTAAGAGGGTATCACTTTTAGCTATTCTAGGATAAGCGTTATATATAAGTAAAGTAGGTACTAAACTATCAGGTCCTACTGTGTCGTTAATAGCTTTAAAAGCTATTTAGAGGGCGGAGGCCTTTATAAGGCTAGGTTGTTATTCTCGGATAATTAAGTAAATACGGCGGATTAGTCTATAGTATTGTTCTACTATACTAATAGAGTTGTATACTTCTACTAGTACAGTTTTAACCTTAATTCCTATCGAATTTACGTATCTCTTAAACTCCTTTATAACGAAGTTCTTTCTAGCGTCTATAATAACATAGTTAGGAGGTTCTAAGTAGGTGTTAATCTAGCACTTTTGAAAGGTCTTCTAGGCACTCTTTACACTTATGTCTAGTAGGAAGTCTTCAGATTAATATCGAGTTCCTTAATCTATAATATATAATACTAGCTTTCCTTCTAAAAAGAAGACATCTATAATTATATTATAATTAAACTTAATATCGTTATAAAGTGTAAATTTAAATCGACCAGGTGACTTTCTATGCTTTTAGTAATACTTATAGTATTTAGTAAGGTGTTATAGAATACCTTACTCAACGTCGTAACCGGCACGCTCGAGTACACGCTATAAGCGTAGTATAGATAGGTGACCAAAGCGCTTATAAAGGCGTCTAATATCGACATCTGTAAGGTAACATAGGGATTCTTATACGAGGTTATATACAGCCTTATTCCAGAGTAGAAAGGGGTGTCCGAATCGTTGTATAATTCCAAAACGTTCTACTTTCTAACCCTTTCCGTCTTTCTAAACAAAGACGTTCTAGAGGTTATTAAGTAAGACGTGTAAACGGTCTATATCGTTAATATATATAATAAATAGTATATCTAAATATATAATATAGAATTCCGTATAGCCGATTAGTATACTAATCGTAATCGATCCTAGGAAGGATACGTAGCTCTTACCGAATTATATACTAATCTAGCCTTTAGTGCTTTCGTTAATAGAGATATTCTAGACGTGTTTAGTATACGCTAGGTATTACTCGTATCCTACACTTAACTTCCCTCCTACGCCGGTATCGATTATAACTCTAAAGAAGTAATCTTATATATACTTCTTAGCTATAGATATAAACACTTCTTCTATAAATTCGTAGAACGTAGTATCTGGAATTAGCGGTGGAATAAATCCGCTGAAAGCATAATCTTATACTAAGTTTATTAGACTAGCTATAAGAGTCTAGGCGCTTAAATTGTTAATATATCTAATAGAAGTAATTAAGTAGTAGATAACCTTACTATTAGAATCACTTTCATAATCTATTACGATCGTCTAGAGTGTTTCGGATATATCTTCCTCTTCTATACGTTCTATAGTAGTAATATAAGTACGGTAGATCTTTTTAACAAATCCACTGTCTTTTCTATAGAAGCTACCTCTATTACTCTTTTGCTATTTAGTAAAGTAACGATCCTGCTCTTCTTAAGTATAGTTCCAGGATCGGTGGCCTTCCTTTCTACATATATAACACTTATTACTCTTGCCTTTGTACTAGTGGCTATAAGAATTACTGGAATTGTTATACTTATAGAAGTGACGATCGGTTATTAGAGTTTCGGTATTTGAGACGTCGTAGCTTACTTCGTAATTGCGAATAGAGCTTCTTAAAAGAGTAATAGTGCTTTAAAGTAACGAGTTTTATAGTAAGGTCGAGTATATACTTCGGCATTCTAGTGCTTCCTCGTATATAATAAGCAGCTTATTAGCTAATTATCTATCGCTTTATATATCCTTAGGAAGTCTATAGCGAAGTTCTTCTAATTTAGATAGTATCTTCTTAAAGCACTAGCTAGGAGTCTTTTCCAAATATTCTAGCTTAGCCTTCGTACGTAAGAATGTAATACGATTCCACTTAGAGGATTAACCTCTCGAGTATAGCTTATTCTTAAAATATAACTAGATAGCAGTAGAAAGATCGTTGTACGACTGATTAGTTCCTTTCTTAAAAACACTAGTATAAAAGTGGTTTAATACCTAACCCTTAAGTATAATCGGGAAGGCAAGGTTATATACCAAAGGTGATATACTATAACGATTATATATATCCTTGAATATTCTTAACTTAAGCTTGAAGTTGTCTCTCTTACTACTATACTTTTGTTCGTCTAAGTATAACTTTATAAGGTTACTAAGTACAAAGGCAGGGTTGCTTATCTAGCTATTACTAGAATAGCTGCCTATAGCTAGTTAGCTTATAAGAGCGTTCTAGGTTATAAAAGCGTTCTAGGTGGCAAAAGCTGCTAGTGGAGTTATAAGAGCTACTACTGGTGGAGTTACAGGGATAGGGATATTGCTTATAAAAGCGTTTAAAGTAGTACTCGAAGTAGAAGGATTCTAGTATCCTAGAAGAAGTTTAAGGAATCGGTTAGAGTATTCTTCAAGATACTTATATCTCGCTACTATCTCTTTAGATTAAGTCTCTAACTTATACACTTAGTCTCTTAATTCTTGGATTACCTATTTAGGCTTTGTAAGTTCTTAAGCTATATTATAAAGTGCCTTTAATATAATAGCCTTATATCTATCTATCTCTACCTATACACCTCGATTACGTAGTAACTTACATATCTTAATAAGAGTACTTCTTCCTATGTTTACGAACTTCGATTCTAGCTAGTTATCAAAGTCTATACGATATATCTCCTAGAGATAATCGTTATATATATCATCGACATCGTATTCCTCTAACTTTATATTTATATAGGCCATAGCTTCCTTGTCTTCAACCTACTGTAGTAGTGGTGCTATAGTGTTAGTAGTGTCGACGAAGTTGTCGGTGCTTAAAATAGTAATAATAAGTAGTATCTTATACTAGGTGAATAGTATATTATAATCTTGTTTCGTAATTTTGTTTTATTATAAGTTACACTTTTGATACTTATAAGTTATTAAAAATCAGGTGAATTGTCTTTACGTAACAGTCGCTCTAAAGGGTTTAAGAGCGGTTATAAGAGCGTTTGCAAGTAGAGTAGTATTATAAGTCGAAGAGGTTATAAGGTTATAAGGTTATATTGCAATTCAGAGAGGTTACAAGGTTGTAAGGTTGTATTATAATTCGGAGAGGTTGTAAGGTTATTATAACTGTACTACAAGTCCTAGAGTTTGTAGTGGTATTATCAGGGGTGTAACTAGTAGAAGGAGTCTCTTCTGAGAAGAGGAGTCTACTTTACACAACTACGTAACTGTACGTAAGCTTACGATTCCGAGAACCGCGATATATATAGTTAGTTTTTCTGATCTACGCGTACGATACTAATCAGTGTTAGTATAACTTAGTAGCTAATAGTATGATATAAAAAGAGTATATTATCGTTCGTATATATAGAGCAAAGTAAGCTGCTCTGTCTACTTAAATAGACCTTAAGCGAGAAGGTCACGTGGAGTGCTATTCACTTATTATTATGCCGACACTATACGCTTGTTTTAATATACTAAAACACTTAATATCAAGTAGCTAGGTTAGATAAGACGAATAGAGAGGCAGTCTAAGAGTTATAATATTATATACCTTATAGTACTCTTAGAATTCAGCTGATTCGTAGCTCTTATATCTATCTAATACTAGTATTTAATATAAACCCTTTACTCGAGTAGTAGTATACTTATTAAAGTATTTTAGCTATTCTAGACCTGTCTTATTATTTATCTATCTATTACTTATCGGTTTAATAACCTAGTTATATAGGAGGCTGCTGTCTATATACTAATTTATAAGATAATTCTTCTCTTAGATAACTAAAAATAGAAGGATATCTTAACCCTCGCTATTAATATAAGCAATTACTATAGCCTATTCCCGATTACCTAGCTAAACTACCTTACCTCTACTACGTCGATCTATACGTATAACAACTATTATAAGGCAAATCACATCTATTATAAAGCCTGTTTCGTCGAAGTTATAGAAATCATAATCTAAAACACTATATTTCGCTCTTATATTTTATATAAGTTAGAACCACGTACTAATTAGGTTAGGATCTTCGTATAAGGCTCTTTAGAAGTTGTAAACGCGATTAAAACACGTCTTTAACCCTAGTTATCGTTGTATAAATTAATAAGCCTAGAGCTTACTAACGCGTTTTCCTCTCTACGACTTAAGAATAAAATTAGCTATTTCTTCTACACTAGCTAGCTAAGGTATAAACCCTCTAGAATCTATATTAAGTATATTCTAAATAATTACTTCTTCTTCTACCTTAGATAATTTAAGATTTACTAGTCGACGGTTAGCTAGAGAAAGATAGCTGTTTATTCTATTATTAAGTATAAAATAAGATATTCTATAGATCTTTATAGCTTTCCGTTAACTTAACTTTTTAGATATTTGAATTATCTTAATAGCTAGAATAACTTTTAATTCTTTAGTAATAATAGATATAGTAGAAGGTTAAAAAAACGTATATTAAAGTTAAAGAGTAAGATTTCGAGAAAATTAATCAGAGTCCTAATATAACCAAGGTTCTAATAAACCACGTTATACTATTTCTTAGATATAAACTATAATAACTTCTTTATAGTATAATAACTTTCTAAGCTAAGATACTAGCTACTCTAGTAGTTTTGTAATAGAACTATTAGGAATTGATCGGAATAATCGGAATTGGAATTGCCGAGTCTACGTACTGAATAAGATATGATACGGATGTTGTTTCAGGATTTAGAATAGCTAGATAGCTCTGGACTTACTATTGTCCGAACCTCTTATAAATAGCTGCCTCCTCTCTATTAGGAAAGACTAATTTGGTCTTTTCCTTCGTATTAGAGCCTAGTATTCGGATATGTTATTCTATTAAACGCACTTCTATATACCTCTTTTATAGTATTATCTGTTTTATGCTATTATATTAAAAGACTAAATTCGACTCCGCCGGGGACGGCCTGTTATAATATCTTACTTAAGCGCGCTAGCATACTTGCTTTGAATTCGATTCGGCCTAGATTCGGATTAGTATATCGACAACCTTAAATAGCTAGGTAATCAGAGACCACCTAGACAGCTAGTAACACCGGGGTTTAGTATCTGAACAGTTAGCTAGTAAAATCGTAGGCGGTTCTTACGTCGATAAGAGTAGAATATACTAAGTGTTCCCGAGACTTCTAATAACCCTCTCTATATAGGGATTGCTATATAAGATATAGACAGTCGACGATATACAGTTACCTAGAAGGCTTCTAAATCTACCTCTTAACTCCTCTAAACAGTATACGATATACTAGAATAAGGAGAGACCCCAGGTCCCTCTAAAGCTCTGCTTAAGAGCGTTAAGCAACCTACTAGAGAAACTAGTAGACCCCCCTCCGAAAGGTCTACGAACCGTACTCGTACACCTAAAAACAAAAGGTCCTAGAAAGGAAAGCAACCTACTCGAAACTCTAAAGACAACCGAGACTTTTCTAATACAGACGAGATATAGGGCGTAGTATAAGGCTTAGAAGAAAAACTTTAAGATAATAACGATCAGTTCATATAGTTAGAATCAATTATAAGCAAACTTAGGAATTAAATCAGAGACCCTTAACCTTAACGATCCCGATCCGAGAACGACCCTCCTTCCCTTCTAAGTCCTACACTAGACCTCTTTCGCTTAAGGGATCCTGCCTCTGATACCTTCCCTCGACGGTAGACCACCCTACTCGACCTCGAAGGTAGTCTAAATCCTATCTAACCTACGAAAAGCAAGATCATAGAAAAGATTAAACTCTTAGATAACAGTATATTACCTATATACTAACAATAGAAGATATCAGTACACGACAGACTACTAGTAAATGCTGATTATTATAATACAAGCCCGACTCGAAAGGCTCTTATATAAGGAACAACTACTAGACTTGCTAAGAACTACCTTAAGCCTAGATATAAGTCTGAATCGATTTATATTACTTTCTACAATTATCAAGATATAATTAAACTTTTAGATTTATATTTCTTAACCAGATATAAGATAGAGGATACACGGAACGCGTTCTAGGCCTTGTAGATAGGTGGAAAGGATCACGTTAGAGAAACGTTTACTAACTTCAGAGGTCGCTTTTCAAGTATAGCTATACTCGGAGAGATACTAGAGTTAGAACAGTTCTTCTATATATAGGAGAAGATTATACTATAGCTACGAAACTTAGCCGCTATACTTAAGAGACGTTAGAACTATAACTTCGTCGAAATAGTAACAGATCTTCTAGCCTTAGATAAGGAAAAACGCTGAAACGCTAAGTTATATATAGCTAATATAACTAAGCTAGTCGGTATAACCACTTCAGTTAAAAAGACTACCTTTTAACCCTTATTTAGTATAATACTAAAACCCTCCCTACCTATATAAGGATCCTTCCCTACCGTTCAGACCACTTCCTAAACTTATAAACCTACCTCGACTCCTGAACGCTAAAAGACTACAGATCGAGTCTTAGCTAGTATAACGTGTCACTACTACGGTAAGCCTAGACATTATAAACCCGATTACTCTTAGCTACCTAGTATTAAAGAGATAGTCTAGGAAGTGGACGAAGATGATATATAAGTCCTCGTAGAGTACCTCGATTTAGTCCTAAATCAGAGGGAAAACGAGGCAGCCTAGGTAAAGACTCCTTCCTAGGCCTACGCAAATATGACCTATTAAACCTTAATCTTTCTAGCCTTATAAGAGGAAACCAATTCCTTATAGATACAACCCTTAGTATATACGGATATAGTGTTAAGTTACGAGCTTTGATAGATATAGGAGCGAACGGTTTTCTATTCTTAAATCAACCTTTAGCTCTACAACTAGCCTAATCGCTAGGATTACAGATTCAAAAACTACCCTACTCAGTGTCTGTTCGTGGATACGATAGTAGTATTAAGAATAAGGTAACATAGTTTATACGGCTATATCTGAACCTGGATAGACGTCGTATCTATAACTGCCCCTTTGTTGTCTTAGATCTTAGATAATAAGACTTAATTATCGGAAACAAATAGTTAAAATACTTTAAAATTCTCCTTAACCCTGCTAGGAATCAACTTATTTGGCTAGCCGAAACCCTACCGACTCCCTACTTCAGAAAGGAGATCTTACTTTCTTTAACTTCTAGCTAGATCTAGAAGCCTTATTTAAATATATAGTTAGATACGAATTAAAGGGATTACGCTCTCTATTAAGACGAAAAACGACGGAAGAGTGGTGAACTCTTAGCTGAGTTATCACTGTTATCTACGACTCTAACTCCTAACAATTCTATATCTAACTCTAGTCCGAATCCCCTCCGACTTGTAAGTATAGCCTAGACGGATTAGACTATATACTTATTTATTAGCAAGTTAAGTACGAATGCTTTGCATTTTGATATGAAATAACCCGATACCGAGTTCTTTATAACTAGTATCTACGAATTAGATCGGATTATCGAAGAGAAGTCAGCTCTGCCTATAAACGACGCTGAGACTATAGATCTGATATAGTCCCGACTCTCTAAATGTTATTCCTTATACTAAGATGTATTCTTAAAGGCAGCTTTGGACAAACTTCCTCCTTACTATAAATATAATTATAAAATCACCTTAAATAAACCACTTCCTACCTCCTACTTACTACTATATCGACAGTCAACTGTAGAGCTATAAGCGACGAAAGAGTACCTTATTAATAATTTAAATAAAGGATTTATCGTTAATAGTAATAGTCTTTTCGTCTTACTAGTACTCTTTGTTAAAAAGCCTAATAGCGATAAGCTACGGTTCTATATCGATTATTAGAAGCTTAATACTCTTACTTAAAACGACCTCTACCTGATTCCTTATATCGACGAACTCCTTTCGAGAATAAGGAAAGCTAAGATCTTTACTAAGTTAGATATATGATAAGCCTTCTACTGTATTTGAATAAACCCTGACTTAGAAGAGATAACCACGTTTAGGACTAGGTATAGAATATATAAATGTAAGGTCCTTTCTTTTGAACTCTGTAATAGACCCGCTACCTACTAACGTTATATAAACGACGTCTTAATCGAATATCTAGATAACTTCTATATTGCTTACCTAGACAATATATTAATTTATTCGGATAGTATTAAAGAATATAAGAAATAAGTTAGGAAAGTCTTAAATCGGCTCTAAGAAGTAGGACTCTAAGTGGATATTAAGAAAAGCGAATTCAGCGTTACTCGAGTTAAATATCTCGGTTATATATTAACTATGAAAGGACTCGAAGTAGACCCTAAGAAAGTGGAACCTCTATATAACTAGGCCCGACCTAGTACTGTAACAGGTGTAAAGTCCTACCTAGGCTTTTGTAGTTTCTATAGACAATTTATTAAGAACTTCAGCAAAATCGTAAAACCTCTAACTACTATAACGCGCTCTTCGGAGCCGTTTCGGTGGACACCTAAATACGAGAAAGCCTTCGAAGAATTATAGACCTAGCTACTCTTAGTTTAAGCTTTATATTACTTCGACCCTGAACTTGATACGAAGCTAGAGATAGACTCTTCTGATAGAGTAATAGCAGGTGTATTCTCTTAATAATACGGTGATCGGTGGTATTCTATAGGTTTTTACTCCTACGTCCTAGTCGGCTACGAAGCGAATTAGGAAATCTATAATAAGGAATTGTTTGTAATTATCGAAGTGTTTAAGAAGTAGAGGCCTGAACTTATGTCGTATTAGAGCTGTATCGACGTATACTCGGACTATAGATCCTTAGAATACTTTATAACAACTAAGCTACTTACGGCTAAGCAAGTACGATAGATGGAATTCCTATCCGACTTTAATTTCTAGATCTGATTTATGTCTGGAATAGTAAATTAAAAGGCGGATATTCTAACTAGACGCGAGTAAGATATTAAAATATAGGATTAAGTCAAGTTAGACAGCCGCTTACGTACCCTTTTTAGACCTGTTAGGTTAGACCTCTAAATCAACACCGACCTTACTTAGACCTTTTTATAAAAATAAGCGATATCTATTAGTACGATTTAGCTGGATATTATACTAAAATCTAGGTCGGACCTGATTTAGAGGCTAAAGGCAGATAATATATAATCCTTCTAGGAAGAGCGTAGCTAGCTTAAGAACAGTTATACTATCTTACTAGACAATTTACTCCTATTTAGAGGACGGCTTTATATCTAAAGAAACACCGAACTCTATATGAATCTGATCCGAGAAGTCTACGACTAAGTATCTAGTGCTTACCTAAGTGTCTAAAAGATATACTAGTTATTAGCTCCTGCTTACTACTGGATCGGCATAGGTTCGGACTATAAAGTATACATAGCTAACTGCTAAGCGTATAGATACTCTTATCCTCGATAAATTAAATAGCAAGGGTTTCTTCATCTACTACTAGTTCCTAATTACCTGATATAGTATTTGTATATGGATTTTAAGTCCTTTTTAAAAGATAAACACGGATATAACACTATACTAGTATTTATCAACCGCCTTAGGAAGGACTTAGTGTCTATTCCCTACTATTCTATAACCGACGCTAAAGGATTAGCTTAACTTTTTATATAATAGATCTATTGTTTTAGATACTGTCCTAAATCGATTACGTCTAATAGAGGACCTTAATTCGTCTTAGCTTTTTAGACGGAATTCTGTCGTATTATTAGTATTAAGCTTAAACTCTTTATAACTTACTATAAATAAACAGATAGTTAGACAGAGATTATAAACCGATATATCGATTAGAGACTGAGGCCTTTCGTTACCTACTACTAGGATAATTAGAGCGAGTTAATCCCTCTAATAGACCGAGTATAAATGACTCTCTTATACTCTTCGATTAGTATAACCCCTTATTAGCTTAAGTTCGGACTCGATTCGAGAACCTTATAGGACTAGAATACTCTAAAGACTTCTATTCCCTAAGAACGATTAAATTACGATAAGACAGCTAAAATAGCCTAACGTATGTACTCGGCCTGGAACGTAGCTAAAGACAATATAACCAAAGCCTAGTAGAGAATATAAGACAGTACGAATTAACACTGAAGAGCTATTAACTAGGATGTTAGTAATAAAGTCTACTTATTAATAAGGAACCTTAAGATAAATCGACCTAGCCGAAAGCTAGCTGAGTAGTAGATAGGACCTTTTGAGATACTAGAACGTATAGGATACTCTTATAAGTTAAAGCTCCTAGAAGGATTATTAATTTATAATGTTTTCGCTGTAGACGTATTGTCTAAGGACCCGAATACCCTCCTAACTGGATAGGAAGCCTTAGAGCCACCCCTAGAGATTATTTAGAGTATATAAGAATAGGAAGTTTAAGAGATTCTTATTAGTAGACTTTTTAAGAGATAACTATAGTATTAAGTAAAATAGGTCAGCTACGATTTAGACCCTACTTAGTATCCTACTAACAATTTTTAAGGTTTACTACATCGATTAAGAGACTTCTATGTTAAATACCTAGAGTAACCGGGACCACCTCGACTCCTCTCTAAATAGATACGTATATAGGAAATAAACAAGGACGAGTAAAGAGTTTATTATTTAACTAAACAACTCTTAATAGTATCTACTAATCCTAGTTACCCCTAAGTAACTTAAAATCGACAAAGTAGAAGAATAAGAAGACAACACCGAGTCGCCACTGAATAGGATCTAAAGCTTAACCTCCTCCTCTACCCTAGCTGCTCTATTAGCCAGCTGTGTAGTAACAGCCTCAGCCTTCTTATTATCCTCGTCCTTATAATCCTCCTCCTCGCTATTCTCTCTACTAAAAGGGACCCGAACTGGCTCATCCCTAGGAACCCCCTCCACCTCTGTATACTTACGCTTCTTACTCTAACAACCACCGGCGACCTATAAGCTCTTTAGATAGGCTTCGAAGAGGTCTCGAATCTAGACCTACACGGCATTACTAGCCTATTAGAATGTTAGTCTAAAATCACCTCCGTAACCGCACCGACTAAGGGAGGAATACTTATAGCAACCTCGACGCGAAGCGCCTAAGTCTCCTTAAGGAGCGAGTACTATAACTCCGTCATAGTCTTAGGTGCCTCTATAGCAGCAACAACTATAATCTTGTTAATAGCCTTAGCAGCCTTCTTAATCGTAACCGGGCTTTCTAAGAGCTATAAGATAACAAACTCCTTCTCTACAAACCAGAGCAACTATAATAGTTAGTATAGGTTTAGACTTGGTTTAGACTTAGGACTGCTTACTAGGACATAAACGGCGTTCTGCCTAACGTAATACTCGCACTTCTTAGATATGTCTTTTACGAAGATATACTCGTACTCCCTGTCTCTAGCTTTTGCTCGAAGGCATCGAACATAGCAGACACGGTAGGCATCCAGAAGGGCACTAGTAGAGTAAGGAAGAGGTATTATACTATGTGAACTAATTAGTACTCTGAATTAGCCTCGACTCTGAAGGTGAAGACTTACGTTGTAGTTATATGTATATGTTGTATATTATATGTTTATATATCTAAAGACGTTAGTATAGGAAGATATACCTAATTAGAGGGTATTCTTACGATTTGATTTGTTATTATTTATTAGAAAGGAAAGAGGAAAAGAAATCAGAATCGAGGGCGAGTTAGCTACTAATATACAACTAACAACAATAGCTAGCGTGTTATAATTGTTGTTTGTTACTATTATTATAAACGGCAATAGCGAATAAACTATAAATGCCACTATAGCTTACCGACTCCTACCCGATAGCTAATTAGATCTCCTCCTTTCGTTTATCGCTATTATTATATAAAAGACAACTAATAAACTACGATTTAAACTATAAACAATAATACTACCGTCTACAGACACCGCCTACCGATATTATACCAATACCGTACTAATAATACGAAGCCTCGAGGACGAGTCTTTTTCAAGGAGGGGGGATGTAATAGAACTATTAGGAATTGATTAGAATGATCGGAATTAGAATTGCCGAGTCTACATACCGAATAGGATACGATACAGATGTTGTTTCAGGATTTAGAATAGCCAGATAGCTCCGGACTTACTATTATCCGAACCTCTTATAAATAGCTACCTCCTCTCTATCGGGAAAGACTAATTTAGTCTTTTCCTTCGTATCAGAGCCTAGTATTCGGATATGTTATTCTATCGAACGCACTTCTATATACCTCTTTTGTAGTATTATCCGTTTCGTGCCGTTACAAGTTTCTTCTAGAAGCTTATATTAAAAGTTACGTTTTTTATAATTTACTACTTACTCTATTACTTTTTTAGTATTAACTCTACTATCTACTCTATTAGCTATTCTATTAGCTACTCTTTTAATAGTACTAATATCTAGAACTACTAAGAATTATAGTATTATTAGATATTATAGTACTTTTAGTAGTTAAATAAAGTAATCTAAAGTTAAAACTAGTTTTTATTAAGTAATATATCTAATATATATATATAAAGTTAAGAAAGTAGGTAGTCTTAGAAAGAAACTAGAAAGGATTACTAAGTAGAAACCTATAACTCTAAACTAATTTAATAAAATAGATATAGATTTTTAGTAAGGTCTATTTAAAAGAGTATATAAATTATAGTATAAAACCTTATATAAAGTATTTTCTAACTCTTAATCCTATAGTACTTATAGGGTAGTGTAAAAGTAGATCTATACTATACCTAAACTCGAAACTAAAATCCTATATATTAGGCTTTACTTTACTAAAGATTATAATATTATTACATAGTATAGTACTTTAAGTAGTTAAATATACTAATCTAAAGTCAAAATTATTTTTTATTAAGTATTACGTCTAATACACGTATTTAAAGTTAAGAAAGTAGGTAGTCTCGAGAGGAACTTAGAAAGGATTACTAAGTAAGAATACTAACCTTAAACGTAACCCTAAACTAATTCAATAAAATAGATATAAATTTTTAGTTACGCCCATTTGAAAGAGCGTATTAATTATAGTATAAAACCTAATATAAAGTATTTTCTAACTCTTAATCTTATAGTACTTGTAGGGTGGTGCAAAAGTAGACCTGTACTACCCCCCCCTGTTTTTGGATTACAGGGGGGTGGTGCAAACCAAAATCTTGTCGAGAATAAGACTTAGAGCGTATAAATTATAGTATAAAACCCTATATAAAGTATTTCCTAACTCTTAATCTTATAGTACTTGTGGGGTGGTGCAACGCAAAATCTTGTCGAGAATAAGACTTAGGGGGAATCTCGGCTGGGCCATTCGAGGGTTCGAATGGATTGCACATACCTTCTAGGTTAGTTTAGTAAAGAAGAGAGGTGATTGCGGAGACGAGCAGAGCGTTTCCGGCGAAATCCACCCGTTTGAGTGAGCTTAAGGCCAGTTTTGATCCCGAGGGTAATGCACCAAGAGATATGAGGACCATAGCAAGTGTCAATCCAGATAGCGGAAGATTTATGTAGAAAATCCATCTCCACGTTACATAACTGGCAAAAGCTCCACCGACAAGAGGCCCGATCGTAGTAGAAACGGCATAGATAGCAAAGATGAAGCCCATGAACTTGCCACGCTCCCGTAGAGGGACCAAGTCACACACAACCATCTCCACCAGAGCATTGAGTCCAGCACAACCCATGCCCTGGATAGCACGAGCGGCCACGAGTGTCCCAAGATTAGGAGCAGGACCCGCGATTGCTGATCCAATGGCAAAAATCAAAGTGGCGGCGATTGTCAGTGCACGACGACCAAAGATGTTTGCCGTTTGGCCAAATATCGGGGTGAAAGCAGTAGTTGTGAGTAAGTAGGCATTTGCAATCCACACGTAGCCCTGACTCGTCCCAAAGTCTTCGATTATTGATGGCATGGCTGTCGAGACAGCTGTGGCATCAAGACCCGCATGAAAACTTGCTACCGCCATAGATGTCATCATGGCCTTCATGCGGATTAGGACTTAATTCAATAGATAAAGAATTCACTTACCCAAAAGCGCCACCCACGAGTTTGGGGTGCCATTTCAGGAGTAACATCGGGAGTAATTCTTTCGACTGACTCCATGTCTTCTGTGGCAAGAATGAGGGTTTTGATAGTGAGATGAAAATTATATGGGAATGCAGGAGGAATGGGTTAGCATAAAAAACTCGACTCCAGGACCCGGGTGTTTTTCTTAGGTGATGCCAGATGAAATTTTGCTGTTGACCTCCGAAGTATACTGGGAAAGTTACACAATGTAGTGTAAAACTGACTCACCCCCTAGTAGCTAAATGCATTAAACTTGCATGAAGAACGCTGTGATAGCTTTCCGGAAAGAACCAGTCGTTGAGTTGCATTGGAGCTGTATTAGGCTATATTGAAACCCATGTAACCTTTGAATGACCTTCTAGAAAGTGCCAACCGCTGAGTTGTAATTAGCGGCACAGCCCTACGACAAATTGTGGCTTTCCGGCACTTGGGTGGAATGAATCCCTGAAAATATCGATATTATTTGCAGATGATCCGCTTTTGACCTGCAGGAAACATGTCAAAAATCCCCTTTGTGCATACTGCGCATGGTGGTGGTGTAAAATGCTAGGTTACACGAGGAATTGCGAATCTGGTTTAAAACGAGAGTGTTCTATTCTGCTACACTCAAGTCACAAGTCCCATGTCCCTCCTACTAATTCAAAAATATAAACGAGCGTCTGCATTTGCCCTCCCTCCATCACAACATGTATATGTACCAAATTGTCCGCCATAGCTATTCTATCCTGTTTTCATGTTTACAACCTCCCCAGTCTCTAGTAAGTAAGGGGTGATATATCCCAAGGAAACCAATGCCCTTGATGGGTCAAGCCAGAGGTCCTGGTCTTTGACAGATACCTGGAATTCCGGATCCTCCATGACTTTGGGGATAACTCCCACATCAGGGAGTATATACTCGATAAAGCAGTCGAAGTCAGCAAAGTCCCAGGTAGGTCGCATCTTTCCGATTCCCTGCTTCAGTGCGTCGTTGAGTGAGGCGGGCGTAACGAACTAATGGCGGGCATTTCGTCAGTCTGTACCATGGGGGTGCTTGAACAAGTTTCGGAAGAAGAGAAGGGACTGACAAGCGAGTACGAAAGAATGCCGTGCCTCTTGAATACAGGCATCGCAAGTGGGAGGTGCTCCTCGACCATCCACTTGATGAATTCCTCGTGTGTTTTCTCCTTGCGGCGATAGTGCCTACAGGCAAATTAGCAATGCTTGTCTCAATTGCAAGAGTCATAGAACACTTGAGCAGTGGAAATACGTCCTCCAACTTCTAGAATCATCAGCTAACTTACGTGAGTGTATACTTGACGGGTTGTCCCTTTTGCGCTTCCGCCATCTTGATGGATTACGGTGATAACGATATCCTGATGAAATGCGCCGATGAGGTAGTAGTCGTGCGTGGAGAAGGTGATGTTGGAGAAGGGGAATAGGTGTGAAGTTTAATATGTGGACCAGAGGCGGTGTATTTCATTTATAACTGAACTTCAAGTTGGTTGTTCCGCTTTCAGTTGCAGTCACCATAAACGATTCAACCGGTACCCTATCCTATCCTATCGGTGCCATATGAGGCTATGAACGGTAGTCCGCATAAAACGGCGCCACCGACATTCCCAGCGCCCAACCAACACACTAACATCACATGCGCCGCACAGCTGCGCAGCTGAGAGATATCAATATCGCAAATATGTTGACGCCCTCCCCTCTACATGCACATGTATGTCGTTACCTACGCATCATGCTCGGCAGAACTGCGGCGCAGACGGCGCTGGTTCCTAGTGGCTTGGCCTGGCTGAAAACCTCTCCCTGGCCTTCACTTTACAATTAACATCCAACTGACTGTTACGGAGCGTTGCACCTCTATTATCCACCAACACCAACCCATGGAGAGGTACTGCTCTTTTGATCATCCGGCGCGTGTCTTCCGAGGCGAAAAAAATGTTTATCGTATGCATTTCAAACCTTGAAAATCAAGTCGTGGTGCTTGACAGTTGGCATTGGTGCATGCAAACACCCTTGACTAATTGCAAAAACCAGCCTCGAACTCGTTCTGGGTAGATAGAGGGGCAGGGGGGATGCTCGACCAGTAAAGACATCCCAAGAAGAACAGGGCTGTAGCTCCCTATGTTAACGATATGACACATCTCTCCGTATATACCAACAAAAACTCTGTATCTTGACTGAGGATTCTTCATTCTCTGCTTTTCCAAGATGCCCGTTTCGCTTATTGCAATATAAATTCTTTCGCTGAAATATCGTCCGACTTGCGCCTATCCAATTTTGTACTCCGTTACTAGACGAACACAAAAGAAGAACTTATAAGATGGCTGAAAAGGTGGAGCCTATTGCCATCATTAGCAGTGGCTGTCGGTTTCCTGGTGGTTCCAATTCTCCAAGCAAGCTATGGGAACTCTTGAAGAATCCCGTTGACCTCCGTGCCGAAATCCCACAGCGCCGGTTCAATACTGCGGGCTTCTATCATGAGAATGCAGAGCATCCTGGAGTTAGTACACCCCAGGCTTCCTTGTGATATATTTGCAACTGACACGGGAATCATAGACAACCAACGTGACGAAGGCCTACCTCCTTGGCCATGATCCGTGGAAGTTTGATAATGAATTTTTCAAGATCAGTGCTAGAGAAGCCGAATCAATGGATCCTCAGCAGCGTATAATCTTAGAAACGGTTTATGAATCTATCGAGTCTGCGGGATACTCAATCTCACAACTCAGAGGCTCATCCACTGGAGTATTTGTAGGTCAAATGTGTGATGATTACCGCGATCTCGTCATACGGGATCTGGATTCTCACCCACAGCATACAGGTACCGGCGTTGCTCGTTCTATTTTGGCCAACCGCGTATCATATGCATTTGACTGGAATGGGCCATCGATGAATATTGACACCGCCTGTTCCTCGAGTCTCGTTGCCCTGCATCTGGCAATTCAGTCGTTAAGGAGCGGAGAGTGTGAAATGGCCATAGTCACTGGCGTGAATCTGATCTTCAGCCCAGAAATGTTTAGCTTCTTATCCAGTGTAAGTTTTATCCCCATCAGTGCAATATCTACCAAATTCTAAGATGTTCAAAGCTTCGTATGCTTTCCCCAAGTGGAAGCTCCCGCATGTGGGATGCTAGTGCTGACGGTTATGCTCGTGGCGAAGGCTTCGCTGCTGTTGTTATTAAGTCATTAAACAAAGCACTAGCCGATGGGGATGATGTTGAAAGCATATTTATTTATTTATTTATTTCTATTTAACGTCAGGCGGAGTCTAGATCGCGTGGTCTAGGTCCTAAAAAGTCCCAAAAGAGGGCAAATGACGCTAGGGGGGTGCCCTAGGCTACAGGGGGTGTAAACGAGTGAGCTAATTTACAAGAGATAGTTTAAAGAGAAGCTCCACTTTCGGAACAGCCCTTATCCTTAATTAGTTTATAGAATTAGGGAAAGATAAAGGAGATATATATAAAAATGTAGAAAAAGAAAGGAAAAGAGAGTTTTAACTATCTCGAGGGACAGATCTTTGTAAAGAACTTAGTCTTAGAATAGACCTTGTTAAAAAGCTCTTTGTAACCAGGTCTGAACAGGAGTTGAGGATTTCCCTCTGCCTTAGCTAATAGCCTTAGCTCTTTGTTCTTTGTAAGCCTATAGAAGAGTAGGTGGAATTATACTTTAGCCTTTTTGTATTTATAATTCCTAGATTCTAGTAACGTGTTAAGGTAGTAGAATCGAAGGTAGTATGCTATAAAGTCTCTATAACCAGTATAAGCTGTAATAAGCTAAGCTAGAACCTCTTTTAGTAGCTGGAGAGTTCTAGGTTTCGAGAGCTAGGAAGTAAGACCTAGCCTCTTATAGATACCCGGGAGTGTTGTCTACTAAAGCTTGTTCGCGAGCTTAACCCCTGTCTCTTTAACTTCTCTCTTAAGTATAGCAGTATAGAGTAAAGAAGGGCTAGGGGGGGGTGTTCGAGCCGCTTTCTCTACAGCTTTATTAGCAATTTCATTCCCTCGAATTCCTATATAACTAGAGCACTACCGTGTCTAGATCTTCCCTGGGTATAGCTAAGTAAAGTCGAATACCTTATTAAAGGTTTCTTATAAGGTGCTATAAGATCGGTGGGTTAGCTATAATATAGCCTCGAGGTTATTAAAGCAAATCTAGCACTTTATAGCCGAAGACTAAAAAGGGGATACGAGAACAAGCTTAAGACCGTGTAAGGCGGCTCTCGCTTCTATATTATATATTTCTAAGGTTTTGCTAAAAGGGAAGAGCTTTGTATTTAAAACAACCCCTCCTCTTATAAGGTATACGCCTTCTATGTTTTTATCGTCTAAGCAAGAGCCGTTAGTAAATATAACTAGGTCCGTAGACAGAACAGAGGCGAGGAATTCAAGGAATTCGGCTTTATAAGAGTCTTTATTACCGCTAGGGCTTAGGCCGGCTACCTCGAGAAGGTAGGCTTAGTAGTTGAACCCTCTACTCTACGAGGGGTCTTAAATTAGATCGACTTCTTCTAAAGAGGAGAGAGGTTTAGAAGAGCGGTAAATAAGCCTAGCCTTTAAGCAAGGGTTATTTACACATCGCTTAAGCAGGTGTACTAAGTCGAGTTATCGAGTTCTAGTCTCAAAAGCTCCGCTTTTTACTATAAGAGCAATTTCAGTAGCTAGGAGGCTAGATTTCATAAGGAGTACCGAGGTAGGAGTGGTTTTATAGACTAGGAGGATAATCCTAGTATACTTTATAACTACTCTATCTAGGAGAGTTAGGTAGCGGCCGATCCGGTTATTTATAGTACTTGCTTAGCCTGTTTTTATATAACTAGGGTACTAGGTCTCGTGTCTAAAATAGGCGATCGAGAGGATATAAGTAGTAACTGCTTATTTTAGCAGATATAAGAGAGATCCTCTTACTATGTTTATTATTCCTTTAAAAGTATTAGCTATAAGTGTAGCCTTGCTAGCTATTCTTTTAATATAACTATAAAAGGTGAGGTAGAGGTCGAAGAAGATACTAAGCTACCGGAGTTCCTATATAGGCTCTATTATCTTTCCTTTAACTATAATAGCAGGGGAGGGCTAGATGCCTCTCCCTCTTTGTTTTCTTTTACGAGAGAAGTAGATAAGTTCTGATTTTTTAGCGTCAAAGGTAATACTCTCGTCTATGCCCTACTTAAGTATGCTTACTACCTGCTTTGCTAGGTCCTTAATATTCCCTGCCTTTAAAAGCCCGAAAGTAAGTAATCTAATGTCGTCGGCGTAGCTGAATCTCTATACTACTAGGAGAGAACTAACTCCTAATCTGAAGAGGGGCTAGATATAGAGTATAAAGAGGATCGGTGAGATAGGCGAGCCTTATAGAAGGCTATACTAAAGCGGGGTAGCGTCGCCTACTTCTCTATTAAGCTTTACTTTTACTAATCTATTAGTTAAGAAAGAGGAGACCTATTCTACGAAGTAATACAGCTATCCTTATTCTCTTAACCTTTTAATCAGACGGCTAGGGAGTACTACGTTAAAGGCGCCCTTAATATCGAGTATAAGAAGAGAGGCTTCCTACTTATCCGTAAGAGCTAACTTAATATCGAAGGTAAGACAGGTAGTAAGGTCTATAGCAGCTCTTAGCAGAAGAGCCTTGAACTAGTTCTACTCTAGAACAGAGTGCTTAATAGCTATCTAAGAGACTCGCTTAGTAAGGAGCCTTTCAAGCTCTTTTCTAAGGACCGAGAGCAGAGTAATTAGCTAGTATACTTAAGGAGAGGACTTGTCTTTCTTATTAGGTTTTAGGATAATAGTAACGATAGTAGATCGGAAGATCTTCGGGTAGAAGCCTGTCTCTATATAGCCTTTGAATAGTAGGAAGATAAGGTTCGAGATCTGTAGCTAGGCTACTTTGAGAACCCCTGTTACTAGCTCGTCTTCTCCTAATACAGTTAAAGCTTTACTAAGAATCGATTCCTCGACCTCGTATAAAGTAAGGTCTACCTACGAGAGGGCTTAAGTAGAAGTAGTTAAGGTATTAAATAGTATATCCCCGACTTCGGCCTTGTTTATAAGCAGCTCCTATACGAGGATCTTCTGCTTCTCCTAAGTAGTAAAGCCTAGCTAACCTGCCGAGTCTCTTAAGAGGGAAGACTTATATATTCCAGTGCTCTAGTACTACTTATAAATCTTAAAGACGTCTTTACTCTTCGTAGCCTTATCGATTAGGTTATAGAAGTGTTCTCTCTTTACCTTCCGGATTTCCTACCTTAGACTCCTATAAAGAGACTTTAAGGCTCGAGGGCTCGCGTTAAGCCTTTGTACCTACCTTGCCTTAGTAGCCGCTGTCTAGTATTCCTTGTTCTACTAGGGGTATTCGAATCTATGTCTAAGACCTCGCTTAATACTACAGAGGTACGCGCTATATACGCTCTTAGTAATAAATCCTACTAGGGCCTCTAGCGATTCCGTGTTTGGTTGTTATATAAGTTTATATAGCTATTGCGTTTCGAGCTTACTTTAGAGAGTAGTCTCGAAGGTTTTAACGTTAAGAGTACTAAGTTTCAAAGGCAGATCCTTCTCTGTTAGGTTTCCTATATACGGAAGCTAGGTAAGAAGTAAGAGGTAGTTAGAGCTATACTCAAAGGTAAGGTCTATCTCGGTAGACGCCTCTCTTTAGTAGAGGTTGCTTAAGTAAAAGGCAAGGTTAAGGGTATTACTAAGGTTATACGTTTACGTTCTAGGAGAGGTAGAGAGTTATAGCTATAATAGCCCGCTATTAAGAATAAGAGTTACTAAGGTTATATACGTACTAGATAGGATACGGTTCAGGGTATAGGAATGCCAAGGGTTACGTGGAATGTAAGAGTTACGTATTCGAGTATCGGAATGTCCGATTCGGACCTCCGAGTCTATTATTATTATCTGAACCCTTTTATATATAGATGCTCTTACCCTTAGTATTAGGAAAGGTTAATTTGATCTTTTCCTTCGTATTTAGAGCCTAGTATCTAAGTATATTATTCTACGGAACGCACTTCTATATACCTCTTTTATAGTATTATCTGTTTCGTACTATTATATTAAAAGATTAAATTCTTCTTACTAGAGACGGCTTATTATAATATCTCACCGAGCGCGTTAACGTCTTATATTAAATTCGATTCGGCCTAGATTCGGATTAGTATAATAACAACCTTAAATTGCTAGTTTATAGATAGCTAGTAATATCAGGGTTTGATATCTGTTAGTTAGCTAGTAAAAAGCGTATCCTCTGATACGTCAAGGAAGTAGAAGACGCTAAGGATTCCTAAGACTTCAAATAACCCTCTCTGTATAGAGATTGCTATATAAGGTTCGGAAAGTCGATATTAAGTTACTCGGAAGGCTCTCGAATCTACCTCTAAACCCCTCTCTAACAACATCGAGTATATTAAACTAAGAAGCGACCCTAGGTCCCTTCTAAGCTCTGCTAGAGAGTGTTAAGTAACCTACCAGGGAAACTAGTAGGCCCTCCTTCGAATACGTAGCGAACCGTACTCGTATACCTAAACCTAAAAAGTTAAGAAATAATAAAGGTAAGAGCCTAGCCTAAAACCTTAGAGACCTACGAGACTTTTCTAATATAGATGAGATACGGGGTATAGTATAAGAATTAGAAGAAGAACTTCGAAATAACAACTATCGGTTTAGATAGTTAGAATCTATTATAAAAGAACTCTAAGAATAAACCAGAGTCTCTTAACCTTCCTAATCTGAAACCGACTATAACTCTCCTTCTATTCTAAGTACTATACTAGACCTCTTTCGCTTAAGAAGCGAACCTGCTCTTAATACCTTCTCTTAACAGTAGACCACTCTATATAACCCCGAATATAGTCTAAATACTCTTTAACCCGCTAAAAGCAAAATCACGGAAAAAATTAAACCTTTAGACGACGGCATATCACCTATATACCGATAATAGAAGATATTAGTATACGATAGACTTCTAGTAAATACTGATTATTATAATATAAGCTTAACTCGAAAAGCCCTTATCTAGGGAACAACTACTGGAATTGCTAGAAACTATCTTAAGCCTCGATACTAGTCTAAGTCGATTTATATTACTTTCTACGATTATTAAGATATGATTAAACTTTTAGATTTATATTTCTTAACTAGATACGAGATAGAGGATATATAGAACGCTTTCTAGGCCTTATAGATAGGTAGAAAGGATTATACTAGAGAAACGTTTACTGACTTTAGAGGTCGCTTTTCGAGTATAGCTATACTTAGAGAGATACTAGAGTTAGAACGATTCTTCTATATATAGGAGAAAATTACACTATAGCTACGAAACTCGGCCGCTATACTTAAGAGACGTTGGAATTATAACTTTGTTAAAATAGTAGTAGATCTCCTAGCCCTAGATAAGGAACAACGCTGAAACGCTAAGTTATATATAGCTAACACGACTAAGCTAGTTGGTATAAACACTTCGGTTAAAAAGACTACTTTTCAATCCTTATCTAGTTTAATACCGAAACCCTCACTACCTATAAGCGGATCCTTCTCTACTATTTAGACTACTTTAAGAATATTCAAAACCACCTCTACTAGCGAACGCCAAAAGACTCCGGACCGAGTCCTAGCTAGTACGACGTGCTACTACTGTAGTAAGCCTAGGTACTACAAAACCGACTGCCCTTAGCTACCTAGTATCAAAGAAATAGTCTAAGAAGCGGACGAAGATAACCTACAAGTCCTTGTAAGATACTCCGATTCTGCTCTGAATCAGGTGTCACGAATCACGTGCACACGTGATAAGTGAAGACCAGGCGGCGTCCTAACAGGTTAAGTACTATCGGAATACTCTTATAATAGATAGGGATTAGTTAGGTTAGCTAAGCGATCTAAGGATTCTATTATAATGATTACGTGACGAAAGGGACCGCTAGATCGCTAGGCGAACTAGCTCGTTAGATCGCTAGCTCGACGAGCGAGTTAGCTACCTAGGGGAAACGGAGGTTCTATATATACTAGTACGTCTGCTATCTAGATAGGAGCTTCGTGCTTAACTTTAGTTATTAATCTTATTATCTTATTTAATATCTTTAATATAAGTAACGAGTTCACTTCTAAGTAAACAACCTAGCGTATCTATACTTCTTACTTATATACTAACCTTCGAGACTTAGTTATCTTTGTTTAGTTTGTTTAAGTTTTATTATACTTTAAGCACCTACTTAGAAGTTTAGTCGCTATGGCCTTAGTAACCCTCGCCGTAGTAGCTAGCCTGAATACTAGTTAAGTTAACGTCGCTAGAACATCTAGAGGTGTAACTGAGAGGATACCTACTAGTATATAGTTAACTAGGAACGACGACAATGTTAGTATACTAGACGCCCTCGAGCTCTATAAGGTCGAAGCACTTAAATCTATTAAAGTTAAGATGTTAGATATGTATTATAAGAAGCGAAAGGAACTTAACTTATTCTTTCTCTAAATAGACATCTACTTTAACTTTAACTCTAATAAGTTCGAAGGCAATTATAATTTATAAACTATCTTTACTATCTTCTATCTTAAGGGATTAGTATTAGAATAGGCTTAGCTATACTTAGAGGACTTCTTTGAAAATAAGGATAAAGATAGAAAGATAGAATTAACTAAGGTTATGTTTAAATCTTAGAAAGGATTTAAGGCAACTATTAGGAAAGTCTTTAGAGACTTTAATATAATCTGAACAGCTATATATAAGCTTTTGGAATTACGCTAGACCGGATTAGTAATAGATTACGCTAATGAGTTTCAACGTTATAAAACGAAGTTAGGATAGGACGCGATTACTCTTATAGAACTCTTTTATAGAGGATTAAAGATATATATTTATAAGGAAATAGCTAAGTAGAATATATAGTTCTTAACTATCATAGGTATGATTAAGGAAGTCGTTTAGCTAGATAACCGCCTATATAAATTTAAGAAGAGTAACCCTAGATACAGGGAAAAGAGTAAAGGGTTAGGAAAGTAGAAGCACTCTTACGCTAGTAAGCATAGTAAGGAGGCAAACGCTACGTAAAAGAAAACCTTTCTAAAGAAAGGAGGACTTTCCTAGGAAGAACGAAATTATCGATATAAGTAGAACTTATATTATAATTATAGCTAACTAGGCTATAGAGTAAATAAGTATAGTAAGAAGAAAGATTCTAAGAGAAAGAAATAAATTAATACTACTATTTAATAATAGGTAGCTTTAACTAATTATATTAAACTTATAGATAAGGAGCTTAAAGTATAAGGATATAGAACCTAGATTAAAAATAACGAAGGAATTAGTAGGATATAAGATACTAATAATAATAGGGATCTACTCCTTAAGGAATATTATAATATATAATTAGTAATAGAATCTAAGCAACCTCTTTAAGTAGAATACGAATTACTATCATCGACTAGTTCTTTAGAGATATCAGGTTTATCTTCTAGTTTAAAAGAAGAAATGAAGAATAAAGACCTAGAAGTTAGAGAAACTTAGGCTTTCCTTAGAACTTTTAAACAAGGAAATCAATAAACATATATTAATAATTAGAAACCAGATTTCTAGAGTCCTTATATAACATAAGAGGTTAACCTAACTATCTTAACAACATATATAGTTATAAGTAATAACCCTAAAACGATAACTCTAGTTAGCCTAATTACTAGATAGAAAACTATTAAAGAAAAGGAACTAGAATAGAAATACTAACTAATTAAAAAACCTAGCTACCTTAAAGTAGAGGATGTATAGAAAATATATAATATGTTAGATAAAATTAGTACGTAGATATAGCAAGTTCTAACAGGATTTAAAAGACGAATTAAAACTCTTTTCTTTAAGATACTACTCAAAGATGTTATACTAGAGGAATTTAAGTAATATATCGTAGTTATATTAATTAGAAATAATAGGTTAGTACTAAGAAAATACAACTTATAATAGCTATTTAGTATATTATTCTAGGAGCGAAGGGAATTTAATATAACCAGATAAGCTAAGACAGAACTAGAAGAAATATGCTATCTATTAATAGAAGAACTATAGTTTATAGAAACAGTTTAAGAAATAACAGCGTAATAGATATAATGTAAATCAAGTCTAACTTTAGACTAGTTATTATAGAAGCGATTCAAAGGAATATTACCAGAGCCTACTAGAACAGTAGAATATCATCAGATATACAAAGTAGTATCATCAAATAAAGAAGGAGTAGTATTCTTTCCTTAGTCTCGAATTAGAGCCGTTAAGGAAAAGAATTCAAGAGACTATATATTTAAGGTTTACTATATAAAACTAGAGATAAGTATACTAGAGGCTACTTTAGATTATCTATATATAAGAGAACTATAGTCTATAGAAGCCATTTTAGAAACCAGTTATAAATAGATCTAATATAACTACAGATAAACACTAAAGTAATTTATAAAGGAAATTCCTAAAACTATAGGAATTATAGAATATAGATTAATATACAAGGTAGTATATACTAATAAGGAAAGAGTAAGATTCTTTCTATAGTATAAGGATAAAAAGAGAAAGAAGTATAATTAAAAGAATCGATCTTTCAAAGTCTAATATATTAAAGCAAAGTTAGACGCTACTTTAGGAGAAAGACAGTTAGTAATAACTATAGAAGTAAAAGAGAAGAAGTTACAAGTTATAATAAACTTAAGAGCAACGAGCAACTTTATTTCCCTAACAGCTTAAGAGAAGCTAAACGTCCTAATCAAGGAAATAAGACTATATTAACTAGGAGTAGTCGATAGAACAGACGTTATATACTAAGACGGGATTATTAATCAGTAAACCGTTCTAACAAGAATTAATATTAAAGGACACTGTTTAAACATATAATTTAATATCGTTAAAATAGGAAGCAAGGAAGTAATACTTAGTATACTATAGATTTAAGAACATAATCTAGAAATTAACTAGAAAGATAAGAAAATAACTTTTAGTCGATATAAATACAAAGGATCGTATTTATAACTTCAAGGCTAGAACAAGGTTAGTACTACCTCTTCTAAAGTACTAGAATACCTTACCCAAGGTCCTTCACAGGTTAGTAAGAAAGCTAATAACGAAATACCTATATAGTACAGAGAATTTAAAGCTTTGTTCGAAAACCTAGAAGACTTATAAGCTTTGCTAAAACATCGCCTATAAGATTATAAGATTAAATTAAAAGAGGGTTATTACCTCTTAAAGTAGAAGCTTCGGTTATATAACTAGAAAAGCTTATAGAGAATAGAAAGTTATATAAAAGAAGGTATTAAGAAGAGATATATTAGAAGATCTAAGTTACTAATTACCTTAAATATACTTATTATTAAGAAGAAAGACGACCTAGATAAGAGAGTATATATTAATTATTAAGAAGTAAATTATACTATAATTAAGAACGCTTATCTACTACTACCTAGCTAATACTTATAAGATAAGTTAGACAAGGTAGTACGATTTATAAAACTAGATTAACAAAACGCCTACAGACTTATAAGAATAAAAGTTAGAGACGAATAGAAGATAGTATTTACCTTACTATCGAGCTTTTATAAGTATATAGTTATACTATTTAGACTTTATAATATACTAGCTATATGTTAGAGATAAAATAATAACATTTTAAGAGATCTTCTAAGAGTAATAATAATTTATTACCTAGATAATATCCTAATCTTCTTAGAAAAAGAAGAAGAATATAAGAGATATATAAGAGAAGTTTTACAACAACTTACAAAAGTAAACTCTTAGTTAAAACTCTTAAAATACGAGTTTAAAGTAACTTAGACACTTTTCCTAGGATAGGTATTTAACTTAGGAAAAATAGAAATAGATCTAATAAAGATCTAGAATATCTTAAACTAGAAGTTACTAGAGAATATAAAAGACGTATAGTCCTTCCTTAGATT
Source organism: Calycina herbarum (assembly GCA_001414485.1). Classification (NCBI taxonomy): domain Eukaryota; kingdom Fungi; phylum Ascomycota; class Leotiomycetes; order Helotiales; family Pezizellaceae; genus Calycina; species Calycina herbarum. The sequence continues at coordinate 49,659 of LLEY01000134.1, read as the reverse complement.
TATAAACTTTTGCCGTCTATTTATACAAGACTATATAAAGATTGTTAAACTAATGTTAGAACTAGTTAAGAAAGCTATTAAGTTTATATAGAATAAATAGGTAGAGGAAGCTTTTTAAAAAATTAAAGCAAAGTTTATAGAAAAACCTATTCTATACGATTTCAACGTAGATAAACCTAGTATAATCGAAATAGACGCCTCAGATATAGCAGTAGATACAGTTTACTTATAGCTAAATAATAAGAGAAAACTTATACCTATTACATATTATTCTAAGACATTTAACCTAGTATAACAAAACTATAGCATCTTTAACAAGGAATTACTTACTATAGTATTAGCTTTAAAACACTAAAGAATTTATTTATAGTTAGTAAAATACCTAGTTATAGTTTTATCTAACTATAAGAACCTTAAAACGTTTACAACAACTAAGGAACTTATAACTAGACAATTAGCTAGATAGTTAGAGATATTAGAAGGATTTAACATTATTATTTAATATATAAAAGGAACGTTAAATACTCGAGCTAATACTCTTAGCTAGAAACCTAGATATAAGAGAAACAAGGAGTATAAGAAGATTATAATCTTAAAAACTCTTAAGAATAGAGACTTAGTACCTACTATATATAAGATAGTAGTAATAAATAACATCTAGATAAACAAAATTCAAAATATATATAAAGGTTATAATTAGTATATAAAAGAGAAACTATAGATTCTTAGCTTATATATAAAGGAATTTATATAAGAATACTATACTACGCTCGCTTACGGATACCAAGGAATTCGCAGAACCCTCTAGAGGATAAGACAATACTACTATATTAATCGATTATCTACGATAGTTAAGGAAGTAATAGTAGAATATAATACTTATACTAGGAATAAGGCTTCCTACTATATACCTTATAAATAAATAAATACTACTCTAATACTATAAGTATCTTAGAAATCAATATCTATAGATTTTATTATTAAATTACTAAAATCTAAAGACCTAATAATAAGAGTTAAATATAATATAATCCTAGTTATTATAGAACAACTTATAAAGTATATAATTCTTATAACATATATAGAGTTAAGTATAGCTAAGGAATTAGTATTTACATTCCTTAGAGAAGTAGTCTTAAGATATAGACTACTAGAAGAGATACTCTTAGATAGAGATAAGCTCTTTACCTTAAAATTTTAAATCGCTCTTATAAAACAATTAGGTGTAAAAAGGAAGCTCTCTATAGCTTTCTACTCTTAAACAAATAGAGGAAACAAACGAATAAATCAAGTAGTTAAAACATACCTTTGTTATTATATAAACTACTAGTAAGACAACTAGGTAGAACTGCTGCCCTTAGTATAGTTTGCCTATAATAGTTTAATAACAGAAATAACACTTATTACGCTATTCTATACTAATTTTAGGTATAAATTATCAGCGTATTAAGAACCGCTGTCTACAACCATCGATAACCAGCTTACTCGTATTCACGTCTTAAAAATTAAAGAGCTATATAAGGAACTTATAGAGGATTTACAATTTATAGCTGAAAGAAATACATACTACTATAACAAACGACGTAGTTAGGAGCTAACGCTAAAAGAGAGAGATAAAGTCTACTTAGTACGAAAAAACATTAACATAAAAAGACTAAGTAATAAATTAGATTATAAAAAACTTAGACTATTTAAAATTAAACACGTTAAAGGACCTTTAAATTATGAATTAGCGCTACTAAGAATAATGAATATCCACCTAGTATTCTATATATCCTTACTTAAACTAGCACTACTAGAAGCACTACCAGCCCTACTTATAGAAATTTAACCGGTAAACTTAAACGCCGAGTATAAAGTTAAGAGGATTCTTAACTATAGACTTATTAGAAGATAGGTTAAGTATTTAATAAAATAGTTAGATTACCTACATTTAGAAAATACTTAGGAACCTAGAAAAAACATCAGCTAGTACTTAGAGGAACTTTAGGAGTTCTACCGTCGAAACCTAAGTCTGCCTATATCGTGTAGTTAGTAGGAAAAGACTTAAGAAAGGCTAGGTTAAGGCCTAAGGCGAGGGCAGGGTTAGAAACGTCGGGCGTAGGAAGGGCGGCCAGCCTAGCAGCCTCTTCTTCTATCTGCTTCTTTTCTTCCTTCTTCTCCTTTTCCTTTCTTTCTAATTCTTTAGCAGCATCTAGCTCCTTAAGAGAGTTAAGACTAGCTACTATCATTCTCTACTTCTAGGTATAAAGCAGCTTCTTCTACTTATTAACCTAGAAGACTTTTACTATAGCCTCATCGACCTCGTTCTCTAGTCGTTAGATCTAAGCATCTACAGACTCCTAATCTTAAATAGTTAGTATATAGTTTACCTTACGAACGTTGTAAGTCTTACTATTCTTTATACAACGACTATAACGATTTAGACTTTTATCCTAAGAGGTAATACATTCATTTATAAAACCAGCTTTTAAATATCGAGTATAAGGTGTTATTTTTATTTTAAATAAGTTGATTTCTTTTCTAAGGGTAATATACTTAGTATGTTTCGTTAAACGATCGGGTAGTATAGTAAAAAGAGAAGAAAGCTACTAGCCTTCTAACGATATTTCTTAGGTTATACTTAAGCGTAGGAACACGCTAAGCTAAGAAGGGGATAGTATTACAAATCACGTACACACGTGATAAGTGAAGACTAGGCAGCGTCCTAACAGGTTAAGTATTATCGGAATACTCTTATAATAGATAGGGATCGGTTAGGTTAGTTAAGCAATCTAAGGATTCTATTATAATAATCATATAATAAAAGGGACTACTAGATCGCTAGGCAAACCAGCTCGTTAGATCGCCAGCTTGATAAGCGAGTTAGCTACCTAGAGGAAACGGAGGTTCTATATATACTAGTATATCTACTATCTAGATAAGAGCTTCGTACTCAACTTTAGTTATTAATCTTATTATCTTATTTAATATCTTTAATATAAGTAACGAGTTCACTTCTAAGTAAACAACTCGGCGCATCTATACTTCTTACTTATATACCAACCTTCGAGACTTAGTCATCTTTGTTTAGTTCGTTTGAGTTTCGTTATATTAGAGGGAAAACGAGGCAGCCTAGGTGAAGACTCCTTCCTAGGCCTACGTAAATATGATCTATCGAATCTTAACCTTTCTAGACTTATAGAAGGAAACCAATTCCTTATAAATATAACACTTAGTATATATAGATATAGCGTTAAAACTCGAGCCTTAATAGATATAGAAGCGAATAGATTCCTGTTCTTAAATCGACCCCTAGCTCTATAGCTATCCTAATCATTAGGTATATAGATTCGAAAACTACCCTACTCGGTGCCTATTCGTAGATACGATAGTAGTATTAAGAGTAAAGTAATATAGTTTATACGACTATATCTAAACCTAGATCGACGTCGTATCTAAAACTGCCTCTTTATTATCCTAGACCTTAGATAACAAGACCTAATTATTAGAAACAAATAGTTAAAACATTTTAATATTCTCCTTAGCCCTGCTAGGAATTAACTTATTTAGCTAGCTAAAACCTTACTAACTCCTTACTTCGGAAAGGAAATCTTACTTTCTCTAACTTCTAGCTAGAACTAGAAGTCTTATTTAAATACATAGTTAGATGTAAACTAAAGAGATTACGCCCTCTATTAAGATGAAAAGCGAAGGAATAGTGAGCTCTTAGCTAAGTTATTACTATTATCTACGACATTGACTCCCGACATCTGCCCCTCTGACTCTGCTCTGAATACCCTCCGACCTGCTGGTATAGCTTAGACAGATCGGACCCTACACTCTTTTATTAGTAAAATAAGTGCGAATGCTTTACATTTTAATATAAAGCGACCTAATACCGAGTTCTTTATAACAAGCATCTACGAATTGGATCGGATTATCGACGAAAGATCAGCTCTGCCCTTAGATGACGCTGAGACTACGGACCTGATACAGTCCCGACTCCCTCAATATTACTCGTTGTTCTAGGATGTGTTCTCAAAAGCAGCCTCGGATAAACTTCCCCCTCATCGCGTTAACAACCACGAATAGACTACTTCTCTACTCTATTCCTGCCTTGCTGTTACATTAAACTAAGGTCACTCTTCTTATCCTGTGAAGGATTTAAAATATATTAGGCTCTTGACCTCAGCTCTATTCTAGCCTCCCTGCCGCCGACTCTACGATCCCCTTTACTTTGAACGGCTCTTAGATACCTACGTATACGCTCTACGACTCCACGGCTTCGGTCCCCTCTACGGCATCGAACCCCTTCAAACGGCTTTCAGACCCCTCGCCAGCGACCCTCGAATCGACACCAAGCTCAAGACCCCCCTCTGGCATCTTCGGATCCCTTCCTTCTGGCGTCTGCGGATCCCCTCCTTCTGGCGTCTGCGGACCCCCCCCTCTCTCTTCTAATAGCTAGCATCTAACTGCTGAATTCCGACAATGGACTCTGATATCGTACGCTGGGCATATAACTTTAGCTCTCTTGTCGAAAAGAAACATCAATACGCTCGCTCAATCGACGTTTCAACAAGACAGCTTATCCAGCTCGTTATTAGTCAATCCAAGCCTCCTGCCGATAAGAAGGAGCCCTACGCCCCGACAAGAGAAGCATTTCAAGCAGACCTCCTTGCTTTTGCCCGCATTGTTTTCCAACAACTCTCGAAGCCTCCTCCTCCTCCTCCTGATATTACGAAAGCTCTTAAAGCCTACACTTCAGCAATCGACAAAATCGTAGGAGTACACGCTGGTCGCTTAGCGGATCATATAGATCAGTGTCAGAGGGGGAACACAGAGTGTTTTAGGCAACTCGGCGTATAGCTAGCACCTTACTGCTCTCACAGAGCTGGCATCTCACGGCTGCCTTGGTAGAAGGAAGAGCAAGGGTGTAGGCTTAGACTGGCAGATATGTGGATGGACAAGCACACTGGTTTCTAGAGCTCAGAGCTCGAGGGCGAGCTCTACTGAAGAGGGGGAAATGTGACAGTTCTGGTTCAATTGATTGATTGATTGATTTATTCATACTCGGTTCCAGCCGCCCGCCGTAGGGCGGCTATGCCGGAGTGGTCCAGCTTCGGCGCAGCTGCCGAAGTACGCTTACCGCATTTGGCAAGCGTACTTCACTTCATCACTATACAGTGACCAGCAGCCTCCTCCACTGGACGGTCTGGCTTCTATCTACAACTATATACATAGTATAAAAGAAGTGCTTTGCTTGATCTTTTTAGAGTATATTAGGTTCCTTAGCTGCCGCTTCTGCTAGCTATCTCATGTCCTTATACCTTCAGTCTCCCCCTAGCGTTCTGCTTCGTCTTTCTATACTATACTACAACTCCTAAATTGCCTAAGGAGTTACGTCTGTTCTATAAATCTTATTACCTTTGTAGCTGTTTTTGACTCGTTTAAGATTGCCTTTAGGTCTAACCACCTCCTCCCTCTAAATTCCCTCAGTTGTAGGTCTTTGAATTTTCGACATCTTAATATAATATGTCCTATAGTTTGTCGTCCCTCTCCGCATTTACATCTTGGATCGTTATACCTAGGTACCTTTCTCTTCTAGAGGAAATCTTTTAATCCGATCTTTTCTGTACGTATCTAGATTAGTAGAGAGCTTTGCCACTTCTTTAGTCTCCGGTGAAGACGTAGGATCTTGTGTGTTAGCTTCTGAGTATATTTGTATATAGTTCTCCCTCTTGGTTCCAGATCCTACTTATATGCCTACTCGGCTCTTGTCTGCCTTATAATCCACGTCTTTAGAGTTGCTTATAGGTGGTAAGTCTTAGGTTAAGCGACGTTTGGGTTTCTCTGATTCCTCTCTAGTTGTGATTTTGCTGTAATCTTGGCTGCCTTATCTACTGCTTTATTTCCCTAGATGCTTGTATAAGCTGGTATCTATCTTATCTTAACCTGGGTTTTATAGTCCTTCTATAGCTTGTCTATCAGGGGTACTGTCTCTATAGCTATATATATACCAGATCTACTGGCTAGGTGTTAAAATGTCCTAATAGCTGCTTGATTATCTATGAAGATAACTACTTTGTTTCTTTTGTTCCTACTCTCTTAGTCCTAGACTGCGATCTATAGAGCTAGCTTAATTCCTTGAAGTTCTACGGCGTATACCGTTGACGTTTCGCTATTTCCTATATATACTATCCTTATATATCTAGTCAGGGGCGATATTATAGCAGCTCCTATATGATTATCTATGCCGCTTCTATTAGTATAGATAAAGATACTGTTTAAGGGATGCTTTAAGAAGTTCTTATGTTATGTCTTTGCTATTTCTACGTCTAGTGTAATAGATATGCTTGGTCCTTGCTACTACGGTGGTATAATATATAGTGGGATTGTCTCTTGCTCTATGATTGATATGCCTCGGCGTAGGTATAAACGTCTGTAAATGTGTCTTAGTAGACTTATATATAGTACCTAGCTCCCTTGATTTGAATTATTAGAACGGAACCCTTCTAGGGCTGGTATCTTGTCTGTGGCGAGGATTCTTCCAATTGTCTTAGTACTAGTCTTCTAGATCTGCTATTCTATAGAGAGGAGATAGAGCTCTACGTCGAGGGCTAGACCTGATATTGCTTTATACGCCCCTTCTATAGTTCTGGCTGCTTTTGCTTAAAGTCTTTTAAGAGAATTGATTATTTCTATAGTATAACCTTCTCCGCGTTCCTATACGACTGACTATATAGAACAGCTGTATATTATCTATGGGATAACTACTGCTTAATAGATCCTTCTAAGTTCGGTAATTCCTATTCCCTATGTAGAGCCGGCTAGACTAGCTAGTGCACCGATAGAATTCGATACTTTTATTCCGATATCTTAGATATATTATTTCTAGTTTAATACTATGTCGAGTGTAATACCTAGGTATCTATAACTTAGTTAAGGGCAGACTTCTATCTAGTCTACTTATATTTTATAGTCTATGTCTATGTTTAGTACTTGCTGCTTTCTTATGTAGTAAGTGAGTTAGAATTTGCTTAGAGTAAATACTAATATATATCTCTTTGCCTATATTATAGCCTGTTCTATTATCCTTTCTAGGCTTTTGTATATCTCTTCTATTAAGCTTCTCTACTGTAAGATTGCGATATTATTAATATATCTTATTATAAGGGTATTGTTTTCTTAATTGTAGATGTCGATTAGATCGGTATTATAGTATAGGTATAGTATTAGCGAGAGTGGTAATCCTTAAGAGATACCTGTTATTATTTGGTAGGTGTCTAATTTGAATACGTTAAAGGTTATAGTTGTGTTCTGGTCTGTTAAGAAGCTGGCTATCTATTTAACTGTTCTCTTATCTATTCTACGCTTACGTAGGTTATAAAGCAGCCTTGTGTATAAAACGTTGTTAAAAGCCCCTGAGACGTCGAGTAGGAGAAGGCTTGCTACCTATGGCTTAGGTGAATTCTAAGCTATATAAATCTTTTCGATAATAGTATAGATAGCGTGCTCTGTTGATCTCCTCTTCCGTCCTCCTATATAAGTGCTTAGAAGTAGTTGGTGTACCTCTGTTACGTAACTGATTCTCTTTGTAATAATAGCGTCTATAATCTTATCTATCGTATTTATTAATGTAATTGGTCGATATATCTTAGGTATAGTATAGTCGTCTTTGCTAGGCTTACGGAGGACAATCGTTGTAGACTGCTAGAAATATATTAGGTAGTATTCTAGGCGAAGACTCTAGTTAAATATCCTTATAAGGTGTAGAGCTATTTAGGTAGTAGTAATGTGAAGGATTCGGTTTATTATACTATCTAGTCCTACGGCTTTTATTAGAGGCGTCGCGGTAATTGTCTAAAGTACCTCTTTCTCTATAATGTCTAGGAATAGAATGTGATCTTAGTATATAGTCTCGTTTATATCCTATAAATCAGGTTCTAGTAGGGCTGGGAAGAAGGTTGTCTTAAGAAGTTGTACTTTTTCTTATGCTTCTTTATACTTAACATATATTATAGGATCTTTGAGTATTAGGGTTATTACTACTGCTCTTATCTCGCTTCGATTTCTAGCTTACTTTGCTAGTTTCTATATACTCTCTAGGCTTTCTATAGCGCTTTCTATCTGCTCTCTAAATCCTTAACGTAGAGATCTACGTATTACTCTTCCCTTTTAGTTATAGGCTATTCGGTAGGCCTCCTAGCTCTCCTCTATATATAATCGGCTGTTCTAACGTTTTAACCTTCTAACTTATACTTATATCTCTTTATATTCTGTCGTCTAACCCGCTCTTACTCTTAGAGACCACTTTTTCAGGGGTATAGCGTAATTGATAGCTGATTATATAGCAGTTATTACTTTATCTATATATCTGTCTAACACGGTCTAGGTTTTAGAGGAACGTTATATAGGTAGCTCTTTTGATAGTCTTTTCTAGAGCTCTTTCTCGTCGGTGTTAGACTAGTCTCGTATCTCTCTCTATAGTCGGTTTATTATTCTAAGGTCTAGATAAGTTGTAATTAGAAGATGGTCGGAGTTGTAATCTATCCTCTCGTCTATTCTATATATAATAACTTTGTCTACGAGATCTTATATACTATAACAGAGGTCGATACAAGTTTATACGTTTTTATTATTATAGGTAACTATGTTTACTAGTAGAGTACTGCTAAGCTGAAATTCGTTAATAATATTGATTAGATCGTCGGATTCTAGGTCTCTTTCTTGTATTACTAGTCTGCCCTAGAGTTCGTAATATAGGTTAAAATCTCCTAGAATAACCTGTTCTTCGCCTTAGTATGTTGATAGTACTACTTAAAGTTGTAGTAGGCAGCTCGTCCTATATTCTATTCTCCTTAGAGGATTATATATATTATATATTATAATCTTTGTTGTTTTATCTATAGATTTATTCGTTGTAGTAATTTCTAGTATAATTAGGTCTCGGGTGTGTTCTATGAATATCTATTTATATAAGCTAATCTTCTTATTAATAAAGAAGCATACCCTTGCTAGTGCTTCTCTACTATCTTTAGAGAAGCATAGTTGAAAGATATATAGGATTGGGTTATAAGTAGTCGGAGAAAAAGAGTTTCTCTATAGCTCTTAGAGAGCTAGGATATTATATTCTTAAATCTTCGGGTCTTATAATAGTAAGGCTATTACTACGTTCTTTGATTTTATAATATTATACTATAGTATTTTTAGGCTGCTTTTGTTATAACTTATAACTCCTCTATATTAAACTAGGAGCTAAGTATTAAGTTCGTTGTAATCGATTCTAGCGCTCGTCTTAAAGGCACGTGTAGTCTTCTTAACCTCTGACTACTCTTTCCTATAACGATATCCTTATTTTCGTCCTATATACTGTCTAGTATACTCTCTATATTGATTCTTTTTAGTGCTCTGCCCTTCGTCGGTGACTTACTTCTGGTGCTCTGTCTACTAGGGGTAGAAAAATATACCGTAGGTATTATACTAGCGGCAGTAGAGCTTGGTCGTCTTCTCTAACTTCTGTTTAGCTCTACTATTACTATACTAAAAGTAAAGCTTTTGTTTATCTGTTTTTGTCTTATAGTTAGGATAAAATAATATAGTTATCGAGTGTTATATACTACCTTTACCTTCGCTAGTTCGACTTTCCTAACTAGGCATCGGTTATTCCACGCCTTATATACTCCTTTATATATAGCGTATTTCCTAGCCACTGTCTTATCAACCTTTGTTAAGTAATCTTTCGAGTCGTGTACCTCTGCGTAATAGCTATATACTATGTTCGCTTTACACTAGGTTCCGATGTAGCTATATCTTTAGCATTTATAGTATTGCTTTAGTCGGCATTGCCTATTATATCTCTTGTATTAAAACACCTCGCCTTACTAAATAAGGCCTTTATTAATGATCTTATTCGCGTCTTCTAGGCTAGTAAACTCAACTATGATAGTTAAAGCTGTCTTCGTACGTATAGCTCTAAATAGCTATCTAATATATTTGATATCCGCGTTTGAAATAAATGGTCGGTTATTATATAGTAGCTCTGCTTTGATCTTATTAAACTTCTCTATATCTAGCGTGCTTGTTCTAATCCCGTGTATAAGAACCCTGTATATAAGTAGTTATATGTTTATACCTCTCCTAATTTAATTAATCCAGTCGTTCGCGAATTACTTTAGTATATCTACTTCGTTTTTGTTTAATGTTTTAATACTAAGGTCTCCGCTCTTTAATTAGTTAGCTAATATAATATATATCTGTTTAATATGTTAGTTTTTACTCTGTTTAATCGCTCGATTAACGTGGCTCTATAGGTTTCTAAGGTTTTTTATATAGAGACTTTTAATAGTATATAGGTCTATGATCTTTATAATAATCTTACGTTGTACTTAGATAAATAAAGATGTTTATATAGAGATTGTAATTGGCTTATTTAGTAGGACGGTATTACTACTTAATACCGACGTATATAAAGCCTTAGGAGATAGTGTAGTCTAGATAGCCTTCGTAATGTTATTTGTTGCTTTCGCTATGTCGTTCGTCTCTTATATAAGTACGGTGGTTGTTCTTCTCGATTCGGCGGCTTCTTTTACAGCTTGGTTAGTCTCCTAGCTAAGTATAACGGCTTATTAGTATCTGACTATGTTTTGTTAAACCCTTGTCGCTGTAGATTATACTGTTTCTGCCGTAGTTTCGAGGTTATTTTAGATAGTTATAATAGCTTATATAATAGTTCTGACGTCTAGGGTACTTTAGAATTTGGTAATAAAGACGCTTATAGACGCGATCATAGTTCTAATTAAGAGCTTTAGCACCGGCTGGTCTCTATTAGACTCGATATAGGCAAGTGCTTTCCTAAGGTAGTCGCTAAGGTGTGTAGCGTGCTCGCGGATGTCGTTAGGCTATGCTGCCGCTTAAGGCCACGGTGTTACTATGATGCTTATATTATACTAGGCAATGTATACAGGCTCAGGCTTCTCAACTAACTAAAAGGAGGGCTGCTAGATGTGGTTTTCGTTGCTTAATTTCAAAAAATTTGTTCTCGCTGTTTGTGAAGTTTTTTTCCAGTTCTGGTTCAAGACTATAGCAGTTCTGGTTTCAGACCTGACACGTGACTCCTCACCGCCTAGCAGAATCCTGTATATTAGCATCGTTTAGAGCTGTCTTCGCTCTTTACCTTAGTTTTCGCGTTAACAACCACGAATAGACTACTTCTCTACTCTAAAAATGGCCCAGTTTTTCATACAATGGATCTATCGTTTTGGTCACTGCCCTGAATCGATTACGTCTAATAGAGGACCTTAATTCGTCTCAGCTTTTTAGACGGAATTCTGTCGTATTATCGGTGTTAAGCTCAAGCTCTCTATAGCTTACCATAAACAAACAGATGGTCAGACAGAGATCATGAACCGATATATCGATTAGAGGCTGAGGCCTTTCGTGACCTACTATCAGGATAACTGGAGCGAGTTGATCCCCCTTATGGACAGAGTGTAAATAACCCTTCCGCACTCGTCTATTGGTATGACCCTGTATCGGCTCAAGTTCGGGCTTGATTCGCGAACCTCGTGGGATTGGAATACTCCTAGGACCTCTATTCCCTGGGAACGACTAAATTACGATGAGGCAGTTAAGATAGCCACACGTATGCACTCTGCCTGGAACGTAGCCAAAGACAACATGAGCAAAGCCCAGCAGAGAATGTAAGATAGTACGAATCAGTACCGAAGAGCCATCGACTGGGACGTTGGTGATAGAGTTTACTTATCGACTAAGAATCTCAAGATAAATCGACCTAGCTGAAAGCTAGCTGAACAGTAGACTAGACCCTTTGAAATACTGGAACGTGTAGGACACTCTTATAGACTAAAACTCTTAGAAGGATTATTAATCTATGATGTTTTCGCTGCGGACGTACTATCTAAAGATCCGAATACCCCCCTACCTGGACAAGAAGCCCTAGAGCCACCCCTAGAAATCATTTAGGGTATATAAGAATAGGAAGTTTAAGAAATTCTCGGCAGTAGACTTTTTAGGAGACAACTACAATACCAGGTCAGATGGGTTGGTTACGATATAGACCCTACCTAGTATCCTGCCGACAATTTTCAAGGTTCACCACACCTTCTAAGGGACTTCTATATCAAATATCTAGACGAACCAGGACCGCCCCGACTCCTCTTTGAATAGATCTAAGTATAGGAGGCAGATAAGAACTAACAACCGAGTCACTACCAAAAACAAACCCTGATACGACCCCGGCTATAATACGAAGCCTCGGGGACGAGTCTTTTTCAAGGGAGGGGGATGTGATGGCCCGCTATTAAGAATAAGAGTTGCTAAGGTTGTGTACGTACTAGATAGGATACGGTTTAGGGTATAGGAATGCTAAGGGTTACGTGGAATGTAAGGGTTACGTATTCGAGTATTGGAATGTCCGGTTCGGACCTCCGAGTCTATTGTTATTGTCCGAACCCTTTTGTATATAGATGCCCTTACCCTTAGTATCGGGAAAGGTTAATTTGATCTTTTCCTTCGTGTTTAGAGCCTAGTATCTAAGCATGTTATTCTACGGAACGCACTTCCATATGCCTCTTTCATAGTATTGTCTGTTTCGTGCCGTTATAGTAGCCCTCTGTCCTCTGTCCAGTTAGCAAGCGAGGGGGCTTGTATGCTTTCCTACCCAAGGAAATCCGGTTACCAGAGCTGGCTCTTTAGATTTAAGTCGCCGGCTATAAGAGTATTCGTTATAGTAATGTATTATAAGTAAAGGACGAGGTTAATAGCCTCTCTAGCGCCCTTAGCGCCTAGGGGGGCGTTATATACGTTGAGGATATATAATAAGAGGCCTTAGGAGAGCGTGATCTCGATATAAACAAGGTCTCGGCATTTAAGCAAGGGTGTAATCGGTGTTTATTAACTTAAGAGAATCCCTGCTCCTTTTCGTATAAATATAAGTACTCTAGGAGGGTCATCGTTCTAGTTATATATAGGTGTAAAGCAGGTATAATTCAGGTAGCGTCTTATAATCTAACGGCTAATCTCTCTCTAGTATATATACGGTTCCTAGATAAGGACTATGTCGACTCGTCTAGAGTGAGCCAGTTGGAGAACCAGCTCCTAGTACTCGCTAGACTTATAAACGTTAATCTGTAAAACTTAGAAGCAGTGGTTTTTAGTAAGCCCTTGTCTACTTATAGAGAAACTATGATAGTATTTCCTCGGGTTCTTTAAATAGAGAGGTCGTCGGGGGCCTCTTTTATAAGAGTATCTATAAGGGTGTTAAAATCATCTTATTAGGATAGTAAGATAGACGAGGTAGGCGAGGTAGGCGAGGTAGGCGAGGTAGGCGGGGGGGGCGAGAGAGGCGAGGAAGGTGAGGTAGGCGAGGTAGGTAAGGTAGGCGAAGTAGGCGAGGTAGTCGAGTTAGAAGAGCTGTCTACTCTAGCTTATAGGGTAGCTAGAGCTTCTATGTCTCAGCTACTATAAGGGGAGTCTTCCTCCCTTCTTATCTGTATTTCATTATATACTTACTGAATAGTTCTCTTATTCTCAGTTGAGGGGCGTGTCTCTAAGTTCCTTAGTCTAAGCTAGTACCCTAGGTCGTCTAAGGCGTAAGGTCTACTATAATATAGGCACTTTAGCTTATACTATATATGTCTTAAACACGTAGGGTGAAAGTCTTTAGAGTGTTAAGTAGTACTATATAGACAGCATCGTTAGTTCTTCCTATAGTTCCTTTAGTTATACTACCCCTAGTACTTAGAGTACTATGTAATTATAGAAACCTTAGTGTAACGAAACTCAAACGAACTAAACAAAGATGACTAAGTCTCGAAGGTTGGTATATAGGTAAGAAGTACAGATGCGCCGGGTTATTTACTTAAAAGTAAACTTGTTACTTATATCAAAGATGTTAAATAAGATAATAAGATTAATAACTAAAGTTAAGCACGAAGCTCCTATCTAGATAGCAGACGTACTAGTATATATAGAACCTTCGTTCCCCTAGGTAGCTAACTCGCTTGTCGAGCTGGCGATCCAACGAGCTAGTTCGCCTAGTAATCTAGCGGTCTCTTTCGTTACGTGATTATTATAATAAAATCCTTAGATCGCTTAGCTAACCTAACCGATCCCTATCTACTATAAGAGTATTCCGATAGTGCTTAACCTGTTAGGACGCTGCCTAGTCTTTTACTTATTACGTATATACGTGATTTGTAACACTATCCCCTTCTTAGCTTAGCGTATCCCTATACTTAAGTATAACCTAAGAAATATCGTTAGAAGGCTAGTAGCCTTCTTCCCTTTTTACTATATTACCTAATTGTTTAATAAAACATACTAAGTATATCACTCTTAGAAAAGAAATTAACTTATCTAAAATAAAAATAGTACCCTATACCCGATGTTTAAAAGCTAGTTTTATAAATAAATATATCGCCTCTTAAGATAAAAGTCTAAATCGCTATAGTCGTTATATAAAGAATAGTAAGACTTATAACGTTTACGAGGTAAACTGTATACTAACTATTCGAGATTAGGAGTCTATAGATACGCAGATCCAACGACTAGAGGATAAGGCTAATAAGGCTATGGCGAAAGTCCTCTAGGTTAATAAGCAGAAGAAGCTGCTTTATGCCCGGAAGTAGAGAATAATAGCAGCTAGTCTTAACTCTCTTAAGAAGCTAGATACTGCTAAAGAATTAGAAAGAAAGGAAAAGGAGAAGGAGGAAGAAAAGAAGCAGATAGAAGAAGAGGCTGCTAAGCTAGCCGCCCTTCCTACGCCCGACGTTTCTAACCCTGCCCTCGCTCTAGGCCTCGACCTAGCCTTTCTTAAGTCCTTTCCTACTAACTACGTAATATAGGCAGACTTAGGTTTCGATAATAGAACTCTTAAAGTTCCTCTAAGTACTAGCTAATATTTTTTCTAGGTTCCTAAGTATTTTCTAAATATAGGTAATCTAACTATTTTATTAAATACTTAACCTATCCTCTAATAAGTCTATAGTTAAGAATCCTCTTAACTTTATACTTAGTATTTAGGTTTACTAGTTAAATTTCTATAAATAGGGCTGGTAGTACTCCTAATAGTACTAGTTCGAGCAAGGATATATAGAATACTAGGTAGATGTTTATTATCTTTAGTAATACTAATTTATAATTCAAAGGTCTCTTAACTTATTTAATTTTAAATAGTCTAAGTTTTTTATAATCTAGTTTATTACTTAGTCTTTTTATGTTAATATTCTTTTATACTAAGTAGACTTTATCCCCCTCTTTTAGTATTAGCTTCTAACTACGTCGTTTATTATAGTAGTACGTATTTCTTTCTACTATAAATTATAAGTCTTCTATAAGTTCCTTATATAGACTCTTGATTTTCAAGACCTAAATATAAGTAAGTTAGTTATTAATAGTTGTAGATAGTAGTTCTTAATATACTATTAATTTATACCTAAAATTAGCATAGAATAGTATAATAAGTATTATTTCTATTACTAAACTATTATAAGCAAACTATACTAAAAGTAGCAGTTCTACCTAGTTATCTTACTAGTAGTTTATATAATAACAAAGGTATATTTTAATTACTTAATTTATTCGTTTATTTCCTCTATTTATTTAAGAGTAGAAAGCTATAGAGAGCTTTCTTTTCATACCTAATCGTTTTATAAGAGTAATCTAAAATTTTAAGGTAAAGAGCTTATTTCTGTCTAAGAGTATTTCTTTAAATAGTTTATATCTTAAGACTACTTCTCTAAGGAATACAAATACTAGTTCCTTAGCTATACTTAACTCTATATATACTATTAAGATTATATATTTTATAAGTTATTCTATAATAACTAGGATTATATTATATTTAACTCCTATTATTAGATCTTTAGATTTTAGTAATTTAATAATAAAATCTATAGATATTAATTTCTAAGGTATCTATAGTATTAGAGTAGTGTTTATCTATCTATAAGGAGTATAGTAGGAAGCCTTATTCCTAGTATAGGTATTATATTCTACTATTACTTTCTTAACTATCGTAGATAATCGATTAATATAGTAGTATTATCTTATTCTCTAGAAGGTTCTACGAATTCCTTAGTAACCGTAAGCGAGTATAGTATAGTATTCTTATATAAACTCCTTTATATATAAGCTAGGAACCTATAATTTCCCTTTTATATATTAATTATAACCTTTATATATATTCTAAATCTTATCTATCTAAATATTGTTTATTACTACTATCTCGTATATAGTAGGTACTAAGTCTCTATTCTTAAGAGTTTTTAAGATTATAATCTTCTTATACTCCTTATTTCCCTCGTATCTAGGTTTCTAGCTAAGAGTATTAGCTTAAGTATTTAACGTTCTTTTTATATATTAAATAATAATATCAAATCCTTCTAATATCTCTAACTATCTAGCTAATCGTCTTATTATAAGTTTCTTAGTTGTCGTAAACATTCTAAGGTTCTTATAGTCAGATAAAACTATAACTAGGTATTTTACTAGCTATAAATAAATTCTCTAGTATTCTAAAGCTAATACTATAGTAAGTAGTTCCTTATTAAAGATACTATAGTTTTATTATACTAGGTTAAATGTTTTTAAATAATATATAATAGGTATAAGTTTTCCCTTATTATTTAGTTATAAGTAAATTATACCTATAAATATATTTAAGGCATCTATTTCGATTATACTTAGTTTTTCTATATTAAAGTCATATAGAATAGGTTTTTCTATAAACTTTGCTTTTAGTTTTTAAAAAGTATTCTTAGCTTATTTATTCTAAATAAATTTAACAGCTTTCTTAACTAGTATCGACATTAGTTTAGTAATCTTTATATAGTCTTATATAAACAGACAATAGAAGTTTATAAATCTAAGGAAGGACTATATATCTTTTACATTCTCTAGTAATTTCTAGTTTAAGATGTCTTAAATCTTTACTAGATCTATTTCTATTTTCCCTAGGCTAAATACCTATCCTAAGAACAGTGTCTAAGTTACTCTAAACTCGTATTTCAAGAGTTTCAACTAAGAGTTTACTTTTATAAGTTATTATAAAACTTCTTTAATATATCTCTTATATTCTTCTTCTTTTTCTAAGAAGATTAGGATATTATCTAGGTAATAAATTACTATTACTCTTAGAAGATCTTTTAAAATATTATTATTTTATCTCTAATATATAGCTAGTATGTTATAGAGTCTAAATAGTATAACTATATATTTATAAAGGCCTAATAGTAAGGCAAATACTATCTTCTATTCGTCTCTAGCTTTTATCTATATAAGTCTATAAGCGTTTTATTAATCTAATTTTATAAATTATACTACTTTACCTAACTTATCCTATAAGTATTAGCTAGGTAGTAGCAGATAAGCGTTCTTAACTATAGTATAATTTACTTCTCTATAATTAACATATACTCTCCTATCTAGGTCGTCTTTCTTCTTAATAATAAGTATATTTAAGGTAATTAGTAACTTAGATCTTCTAATATATCCCTTCTTAATACCTTCTTTTATATAACTTTCTATTCTCTATAGGCTTTTCTAGTTATATAACCGAAGCTTCTGTTTTAAGAGGTAATAATCCTCTTTTAATTTAATCTTATAATCCTATAAGCAATGTTCTAGTAAGGCTCGTAAGTCTTCTAGGTTTTCGAACAAAGCTCTAAATTCTCTATACTATATAGGTATTTCGTTATTAGCTTTCTTACTAACCTATGAAGGACCCTAGATAAGGTGTTCTAGTACTTTAGAAGAGGTGGCGCTAACCTCGTTCTAGTCTTAAAGTTATAAATATAAACCTACGTATTTATATCGACTAAAGGTTATTATTCTAGCCTTCTAGTTGATTTCTAGATTATGTTCCTAAATCTATAGTATACTAAGTATTACTTCCTTACTCCTTATTTTAATAATATCGAATTATATATCTAAATAGTGTTCTTTGATATTGATTTTTATTAGAATAGTTTACTAATTAATAATTCTATTTTAATATATAACGTCTATTCTATTAACTACTCTTAGTTAATATAGTCTTATCCTTTTAATTTAAATGTTTAGCTTTTCCTAAGCTATTAGAGAGATAAAGTTACTTATTACTCCTGAGTCTATTATAACTTATAACTTTTTTCCTCTTATTTCTATAGTTATTACTAACTGTCTTTCTTCTAAAGTAGTGTTTAACTTTGCTTTAATATATTAGACTTTAAAAGATCGATTTTCTTAATTATACTTCTTTCTCTCCTCGTCTTTATATTATAGAAAGAATCTTACTCTTTCCTTATTAGCGTATACTACCTTATATACTAATCTATATTCTATAATTCCTATAGTTTTAAGAATTTCCTTTATAAATTGCTTTAGTATTTATCTATAGTTATATTAGATCTATTTATAACTAGTTTCTAAAATAGCTTCTATAGACTATAGTTCTCCTATATATAGATAATCTAAAGTAGCTTTTAGTATACTTATCTCTAATTTTATATAGTAAACTTTAAATATATAATCTTTTAAATTCTTTTCTTTAATAGCTTTAATCTAAGACTAAGGAAAGAATACTACTTCTTCTTTATTTGATAATACTACCTTATATATCTGATAATATTCTACTATTCTAGTAAGCTCTAGTAATATTCCTTTAAATCGTTTCTATAATAACTAGTCTAAGGTTAGACTTAGTTTATATTATATCTATTATACTATTATTTCTTAAACTGTTTCTATAAACTATAGTTCTCTTACTAATAGATAATATAATTCCTCTGGTTCTGTCTTAGCCTACTTAGTTATATCGAGCTCCCTTTACTCCTAGTATAATATACTAAATAGTTGTTATAAGTTATATTTCTTAAATACTAACCTATTATTTCTAATTAATATAATAATAATATATTACTCGAATTCCTTTAGTATAATATCTTTAGGTAGTGTTCTAAGAAAAGGGGTTTTAATTCGTCTCTTAAATTCTATTAAAACTTACTATATCTATATACTGATTTTATCTAACATATTATATATTTTCTATATATCTCCTACTTTAGAGTAGCTAGATTTTTTAATTAGTTAGTATTTCTATTCTAGTTCCTTTTCCTTAATAGTTTTTCTTCTAGTAATTAGGCTAACTAGAGTTATTATTTTAAGGTTATTACTTATAACTATATACGTTGTTAAGATAGTTAGATTAACTCCTTATATTATATAAGGACTCTAGAAATCTAGTTTCTAATTATTAATATATACTTATCGATTTCCTTATTTAAAGGTTTTAAGGAAAGCCTAAGTTTCTCTAACTTCGAGGTCTTTATTCTTTATTTCTCCTTCTAAACTAGAAGATAAATCTAATGTCTTCGAAGAACTAGTCGATAGTAGTAATTTATATTCTACTTAAAAAGGTTACTTAGATTCTATTACTAATTATATATTATAATATTCTTTAAAGAGTAGATCCCTGTTATTATTAGTATCTTATATACTACTGATTCCTTTATTATTTTTAATCTAAGTTCTATATTCTTATACTTTAAGCTTCTTATTTATAAGTTTAATATAATTAGTTAAAGCTACTTATTATTAAATAGTAATATTGATTTATTTCTTTCTCTTAGAGTCTTTCTTCTTACTATACTTATTTACTCTATAGCTTAGTTAGCTATAATTATAATATAAGTTCTACTTATGTTAATGATTTCACTCTTCCTAGGAAAGTCCTCCTTTCTTTAGAAAGGTTTTCTTTTATATAGCGTTTACCTCCTTACTATACTTATTAGTATAAGAGTACTTCTACTTTCCTAACCCTTTGTTCTTTTCCCTATATCTAGGGTTACTCTTCCTAAATTCGTATAAGCGATTATCTAGTTAGACGACTTCTTCGATTATACCTATAATAGTTAAGAATTATATATTCTACTTAGCTATTTTCTTATAGATATATATCTTTAATTCTTTATAAAAGAGTTTTATAAGAGTAATAATATTCTATCCTAACTTCGTTTTATAATATTAAAATTTATTAGTATAATCTATTACTAATCCGGTCTAGTATAATTCTAAAAGCTTATATATAGCTGTTTAAATTATATCAAAGTCTTTAAAGACTTTTTTAATAGTTGCTTTAAATCCTCTCTAAGATTTAAACATAATCTTAGTTAATTCTATCTTTCTATCTTTATCCTTATTTTTAAAGAAGTCTTTTAAGTATAGCTAAGCCTATTCTAATACTGATCCTCTAAGGTAGGAGATAGCAAAGATGGTTTATAAGTTATAATTACCTTTGAACTTATTAGAATTAAAGTTAAAGTAGATGTCTATTTAGAGAAGGAATAAGTTAAGTTCCTTTCGCTTCTTATAATACGTATCTAGTATCTTAACTTTAATAGATTTAAGTACTTCGACCTTATAAGGCTTAGGGGCGTCTAGTATACTAATATTATCGTCGTTCCTAGTTAACTATATACTAGTAGGTGTCCTCTTAGTTACATCTCTAGATGTTCTTATAACGTTAACTTAACTAGTATTCGAGCTAGCTACTGTAGTAGGGGTTACTAGGGCTATAGTAACTGAACTTCTAAGCAGGTGCTTAAAGTATAATAAAACTTAAATAAACTAAACAAAGATGACTAAGTCTTAAAGGTTGGTATATAGGTAAGAAGTATAGATATACTAGGTTATTTACTTAGAAGTGAACTCGTTACTTATATCAAAGATATTAAATAAGATAATAAGATTAATAACTAAAGTTAAGTACGAAGCTCCTATCTAGATAGTAGACGTGCTAGTATATATAGAACCTTCGTTCCCCTAAGTAGCTAACTCGCTCGTCGAGCTGGCGATCTAACGAGCTGGTTCGCCTAGCGATCCAGCGGTCCCTTTTCGTCACGTGATCATTATAATGAAATCCTTGGATCGCTTAGCTAACCTAACCGATCCCTATCTACTATAAGAGTATTCCGATAGTGCTTAACCTGTCAGGACGCCGCCTGGTCTTTCACTCATCACGTGTGCACGTGATTCGTGACACTTAGGAAGAGGTTTAAAGAATACTCTTCTACTAAGAAGAGATATTATGTCTAGGATAGCGTAGCTGTCCTAGGCTTCTTCCTCTTTAAAGAAGACAGTCTAGGAGATATAGAACAGCTTATCTAATAACGAGATCCTTATTATATTAACCTTTATAGAGGCTATTCTGATTCGTTCCTTAATTACTATAGCTACTACTTTAGAAGTAGTAGAGACGAGGGTCGATATAATTACTCCTTTTTTATTAATCTTAATAGCTTTAATACTTTAAGGTATCTCTAATAAGTAGTATACTACCTAGTTTTATAAGGTCTTAATCTTAGCTATAGAGAATAGCGTCTATATAAATACCTTCTTTATCGATAACAAGGCTTCTAAGGCAGCCTCGTTCTTTAGTATAATAGCGAAACCAGAGCTAACTAAGAGGACCTCTTATATAAGCTCTTTACAGCCTATCTTTAGATTATAGAGAGTAAGAAAGATAGCTAGAGTAGAATGTTTCCTTTCCAGGGAATTAGAGAGTAGTTAGATAAAGACTCTAAGGTCTAGTTTAGCTAAAGAACCCTTGTTCTTGTCCTTCTATAGCTTTAAAGTACTAGTAGAGAGAGGGAGAGAGTAGGGTATTATTACTAGTATGCTTTTAGACGCTAAGGCACCTTTTGTAGTCTGTGTATATAAAAAATTTTCAGCCGAGCCTAGAGAGGGGGAAGGAGTCGTAGATAGTGTAGAGCCCCCTCTATGTATAATAGAGGAGGTTTCTGAGATCAAGGGTAGTAGGGGGGGTGTCCCTAAGGTGTATGCTTGGTGGAATAGTAGGCTGATATCGGCAACTTAAGTACAAAAGGCTCGGAGGTAGAGAAGGTTAGGAGGGGCTTTGTCAAGAGCAGTGCTTAGGTGGTGATCTACAGCTTCTACAGTTCCTCCGAAGAAGGTTTGGCCTATAGTACTACGCTCAAGAGCTTTAGAAGTTGCTAAGATAAAGTGCTATTGTATATTCGGAAGGGGGGGGATCGGGCGCCCTCCCCCTTTTTCTAGGTCTCTTCTCAGAGGCGTCGGTGAGGCCGGAGGCCTTCTAAGGGAGGTCTCCATAGAAGGAAATCGGCTTATTAAGTGCGAGTAGGTGAGAGCGAGTGATTTAGAACAAAAAATTCGATCTACGAAAAAAGGTGTGTGTGATGTTGAAAGCATAATACCAAACACTGGTGTTAATCAAGATGGTCGTTCGGCAGGTCTCACCGTTCCGAATGCAGCAGCTCATACCGAGCTTATGAAGTCAACATATGCAAGATGTGGGCTAGACTGCCAGAGGGAAGAAGACCGTTGCCAATACTTCGAGGTTCATGGTACAGGTAATTCTTCCGTTTCCAACTGTTTAATCTTATGAACCCTCTAACAAGCCTGCGTTCAGGCACTCAGGTTGGAGATTCAAAAGAGGCTGAGGCTATCAGCGCAGCCTTCTTTCCTAATCATGATCATGGGGTTCTCACCGAACAAGAAGTGGGAGTGGACGGACTTGAAGCCGGCAAGATCTACGTTGGCTCAATCAAGACCGTTATAGGACATTCAGAGGGTACAGCTGGCCTTGCAAGCCTCCTGAAAGCCTCACAAGCTGTGAAACATGGGCTGCTGCCACCCAATCTACATTTCAAGCAGTTGAACCTAGCGATAGAGCCGTATTATCATCATTTGGAAGTGGTACTCAGTCTCAAACCCTGGCCAGAACTTCCAGTGGGAGCACCTAGACGTGCTAGTGTTAACAGTTTCGGATTTGGAGGTATGATATTTATTCTACAGTTGGCATTCCACAAAGTCTGACCTGTTTTAGGTACAAACGCTCACGTCATCGTTGAAAGCTGGGAAGGTCAGTCCACAGCAGCAAAACTCGATTCTTCTTCGTCTTGTTGGGGACCTTTTGTATTGTCTGCAAATTCCTCGATGGCCCTTGCAAGTACCATTATCTCCCTTTCTGCGGCCCTCAAGAACCAAAGCAACATTGAACTTTCCAGGCTTTCATGGACTTTGCAAACTCGCCGGACACAGTTCATATACAGGGCGTCCTTCTCGGCCACCAGCAAAGAAGAGCTCATCACGCGGCCAGATTCTGTAATCAGAGATGTGGAACGGTCCCCCATAGCTACCAAGGCAGTCAATGTCCCAAAAGTCCGCATTCTGGGCGTGTTTACAGGACAAGGTGCTCAATGGGCTTCTATGGGAGCAGGCCTTTTCTTGCACTCGGCAGCTTTCAGACGGACTATCCAGCAACTTGAATCTGCCCTCAAGGGGATTCCACACGGCCCAACTTGGTCTCTTACAGAAGAATTACTGAAACCTTCTGACCCGGTGCAGACTTCGTCTGTTGATATCTCACAATCCCTTTGCACTGCTGTTCAGGTGGCGCTCGTTGATTTGCTTAGAGAATCCGGCGTAGAGTTTAGTGCTGTCGTCGGTCATTCATCCGGGGAAATCGCCGCTGCATATGCTGCCGGGATCCTTGGGGCTAAGGACGCCATTTTGATTGCATTTTACAGAGGTTATCACTGTCTTCGAACTCAACACTCGCGTGCGAACAGTGGGAAAATGATGGCAGTAGGTATGTCACCGATAGACGCCAAAAGTTTCTGCAGACAGGCGCGCTTCCTGGGGAAGATCGTTGTAGTTGCAAACAACTCGCTCTCCAGTGTTACTCTCTCAGGGGATGCCGAGGCCATCGACGACGCCAAGTTAATTATGGACGAGAAGGCATTATTTGCCAGGATCCTTAACGTCGATATCGCCTACCATTCTCATCACATGGAAATTGTTCAAGAGGCCTATCTTGCATCACTCAAGGAGGCCAACATTCAACCCGCCCGAAAATGCTTTGGAGGTCCTTGTAACTGGTACTCTAGTGTGTACGGCCTAGAGAATGATAACAGTAATGGCAAAAGCATGACTGACTCGGTCTCATTTGAGCACACGTACTGGGTTGAAAATATGACCAATCCTGTCTTGTTCTCTCACGCCATCACTTCCGCTGTGGAGAAGGAGCACTTTGATCTCGCTCTTGAAATCGGACCACACCCAGCGTTGCGAGGACCCGCCACCGAAATCATAAAAGATGTCTTGCGCAACAGTCTTCCCTACCGTGGTATGCTCGAGAGGAACAAAGATGCCGTTGAAACATTCTCGAATGCGCTGGGTTTCATCTGGAGGAACATCAACTCGCTACTTCCGCCTGTCGATTTTGAGGCTTTCCGAAGAGCCTGCAGCGGAACCGAATGGACGATGCCACGAGTTCAAAAGGAGATACCATCATATCCCTGGGACCACGACAGGTCTATGCTCAAAGAATCCAAAAAGTCCAATGCGTGGCGTGCGCGCGCTACACCCTTCGACGAGCTTCTGGGCTACCCAGACTCAGACTCAGACTCGGGAAGTAGGAAACATCAGGAAGTCCGTTGGCGTAATATTCTTAGATTCAGCGATGTGCAATGGCTGCACGGCCACCAATTCCAGAAGCAAGTTCTTCTTCCCGCTGCTGGCTATCTGACAATGGCCGTGAATGCCGCTCTCCATCTTGTTGGCGATGCCCAGCCAGTTCAGATGGTGGAACTGCAGGACGTGGTAATACACAACGGTATTACATTAGAGGAAGGCTCCGCTGGAGTTGAGATTAACTTTGTCATTAAACTGGTTGATCAGAATTCTGCTGGCAAAAAAGCTGACTTTTCTTGTCACTGTTGTAATTCTGATGCAGAATCTCCCCAATTCGAGAAGAAGGTTTTTACGGGTCGCGTCCATATAAAAATTGGCCCCTCTGTTGAAGACGAAGATGCCTTGCCGAGGAGAGTTGCACCTACTCTTCCTATGACAGATATCACTACCGACCGTTTCTACCTATGGATGCAGAAGAGTGGCCTTCAGTATTCAGAGCCCTTTTTGCTGGATTCAATAAAGAGACGTTTAAACCTTGCTACAGTCACAGCAATACGTACTGCTACTGATCGATACATAATTCATCCGGGCACACTGGACAGCATCCTCCAAAGGCTATCGTTCTCACTCCGCTCGGGTATTAGCTTACAGTTTACATTTAGCCAGATTATCTAGAAAGCGGCAAATATGCTATTCGGTGAAACGCTCACTATCCTTACGCTTTAGTTCACTGAATATAAAATCAAGAAACGGCAGCCAAATAATTTACCGTAGATTACGTAGTCTTGCAGCTACTATTTAGCCGGATAGCTACATTTCTACTATCGACGGAGCATCTCTAGACAAAGCGGGGTACAGCATAAAGTCCGAAGGGCGAATTACAACATGAGGCTCTGTCAGCAGGACTGCTCGTACCCTCATAAAGCCTCATGGTCAACCATCTTTGCCATTCGTCTTCATCATACGGTAAATCATCAACTTCGACAAGATAAAGCAAGTTCCTACCGAATACAATTAGTTACATCAGCAATTCAGCCGCCTAGCATCACCATGGAAGTCCACTTGGGCGGACTTAATATGTATACGGACGATATCTGGCGGAGACTCCCAGAAGACAAAGCTATCTTCAGAGAGAAAAGGGAGAATCCGCTATCTGAAACTATGTTCGACCAAATTGGGTTGGCCTTATCTACGCGCTAAGAAAAGGTGGTCACTAACTTGGGCTACTAGCCGAATCTTCATCAAGCACAATGTCCACAAAGATTTCTCCCTTTACCTAAATCGTCGTCACTTCGACCTAGAGCCTGGCGAGAGCCTCGTTGAATGCGGTGCTATCGCAACACCTTGGCCGCTTCGAGAAGTCGACGATGCCCTCAAAGATAAAATTGCCGCCAAGTCATGGGCGTTCTTCGATGATAAGCTTCTCCCATTCGAATTCAGCTTTGACCCCGAAGTGAAAAGGCCTCAACATAATGTGGTTCCTTCTTTATTCATCGATGAGCTGGGTGGTTTTCTCCGCACGCACAACTTAGCCGGTCAATTTGGAATCACGAAGATGGACCCTAGCATATCATTAGAGGAGTCTCGATCGATGATAGAGACAAATATTGGTAGAGTCAGTGTGCTGGTTCCTAAAAATGATCTTGAGGGAGGAGTTGCCAATGTTGGATGGCAATTCGATCTTGATGGGAATAAAGTTGTCAGGGGTTGCAAGTATTGTTGCTCAGTGCATGGTTGAGACGGAATTAAGAGTTTGATAAGATGTCTGGATTTTGTTGTTTGTCAGTCGATAGTTACTTAAGAGGGAAATGCAATTTTAAATTGTCGTTGGTCAAGTACACAACGCTTGAGCAAACACATGAGCCTATTTCAAGAAGGCAGAGCTCAGGAGCAAGGAGATATACAGAGCACGAGATGAATATAGAGCTCGTACAATGGCCAAGAGCATCGCCCAGCTCTGTCCTTCATCGCCAAGCTCTATCCTGATGTACGTGCTCAAAAGCGGAGGTCTGTATGATCTACTGAGGTCTGGATAGTCATCGTACTAAGAGCTTATGTAAGAGTTTTTGAGTTAGTGAATAGGCTCGCTCAAGTGGCTCGCTAAGCGAGATTGCGGATGTATCCTTCCATAGATACATAAATAGCCAAGGAGTACGAAGAGCCTCTCTCTTCTCTCCTTGCGAACAATCTATTCTTTGATCCCCACCATAACAGTTTACTAAGACTAAGATGATCAATTTGCCGGTTAGAGCTACTTCCGTGGTCCGTTCAGCTTGATTTGGTAGCTGAGTGTCACGAATCACGTGTGAACATGTGATGAGTGAAGACCAGGCGGCGCCCTGACAGGTTAAGCACTATCGGAAACTCTTATAAGCAAAAGAGGGATCCTTAGACTAGCTAAGCGATCTATGGATTTCTTTTGGTAAGAAGCATCACGTGACTTAGTCGCCTGAGTCGCCTGAGTCGCCTGTCGACTGAAGCGATCAGGGCGAGCGACTAGAGCGACTAGAACGGGAGACTACAGTTCTATATAAGACTGGCACGTCTGCTATTAGATAGGAGCTTCGTGCTTAACTTTAGTTATTAATCTTATTATCTTATTTAATATCTTTAATATAAGTAACGAGTTCACTTCTAAGTAAACAACCTAGCGTATCTATACTTCTTACCTATATACTAACCTTTAAGACTTAGTCATCTTTATTTAGTTTATTTAAGTTTTATTACACTTTAAGCACCTGCTTAAAAGTTCAGTTACTATAGCTCTAGTAACCCCCGCCGTAGTAGCTAGCTCGAATACTAGTCGAGTTAACGTTATAGGTATATCTAGAAGCGCGACTGGAAGGACACCTACTAGTATATAGTTAACTAGGAACGACGACAATGTTAGTATAGTAGACGCCCCCGAGCTCTATAAGGTCGAAGTACTTAAGTCTATTAAAGTTAAGATACTAGATACGTATTATAGAAAGCGAAAGGAACTCGACTTATTTCTTTTCTAAATAGACATCTACTTTAACTTTAACTCTAATAAGTTTAAAGGTAATTATAACTTACGAACTATCTTTGCTATCTTCTACCTTAGAGGAGCAGTATTAGAATAGGCCTAGCTATACTTAGAGGACTTCTTTAAGAATAAAGATAAAGATAGAAAGATAGAATTAACTAAGATTATATTTAAATCTTAGAAAGGATTTAAAGTAACTATTAGAAAAGTCTTTAAAGACTTTAATATAATCTAAATAGCTGTATATAAGCTTTTAGAATTATACTAGACCGGATTAGTAATAGATTATACTAATAAATTTCAATATTATAAAACGAAGTTAGAATAGAATACTATTACTCTTATAGAACTTTTTTATAGAAGATTAAAGGTATATATCTATAAGGAAATAGCTAAATAGAATATATAGTTCTTAACTATTATAGGTATAATTAAAGAAGTTATTTAGCTAGATAACTACTTATATAAATTTAAAAAGAGTAACCCTAGATATAGAGAAAAGAGTAAAGGGTTAGGAAAGTAGAAGTACTCTTATACTAATAAACATAGTAAGAAGGTAAATACTATATAGAAGAAAACCTTTCTAAAGAAAGAAGGACTTTCCTAGAAAGAGTAAAATCGTTAATATAAGTAGAACTTATATTATAATTATAGCCTACTAAGTTATAGAGTAAATAAGTATAGTAAGAAGAAAGACTCTAAGAGAAAGAAATAAATTAATACTACTATTTAATAATAGGTAGTCTTAACTAATTATATTAAACTTATAAATAAGGAGCTTAAAGCTTAAGAATATAGAACCTAGATTAAAAATAATAAAGGAATTAGTAGTATATAAGATATTAATAATAATAGAGATCTACTTCTTAAAGAATATTATAATATATAATTAGTAATAGAATCTAAGTAACCTCTTTAAGTAAAATACGAATTACTACTATCAACTAGTTCTTTAGAGACATTAGACTTATCTTCTAGTTTAGAAGAAGAAGTTAGAAATAAAGATTCTAAAGTTAGAGAAACTTAGGTCTTTTTTAGAATATTTAAATAAGGAAATTAATAAGTATATATTAATAACTAGAAACTAGACTTCTAGAGTTCTTATATAATATAAGGAGTTAACTTAACTATCTTAATAATATATATAATTATAAGTAATAACCCTAAAATAATAACTCTAGTTAGCTTAATTACTAGATAGAAAACTATTAAAGGGAAAGAACTAGAACAGGAACGATAACTAATTAAAAAACCTAGCTACTCTAAAGTAGAGGATATATAGAGAATATATAATATTTTAGATAAAAGCAGTATATAGATATAGTAAGTTCTAATAGGATTTAAGAGACGAATTAAAACCTCTTTCCTTAAGATACTATCTAAAGATGTTATACTAAAGGAATTTAAGTATTATATTATAGTTATATTAATTAGAAATAATAAGCTAGTATTTAGAAAATATAACTTATAATAACTGTTTAGTATACTATTCTAGGAGTAAAGAGAGCTTAATATAACTAGATAGGCTAAAACAGAACTAGAAGAATTATACTATCTATTAATAAGAGAACTATAGTTTATAGAAACAATTTAAGAAATAATAGTATAATAGATATAATATAAACTAAGTTTAACCTTAGACTAGTTATTATAGAAACGGTTTAAAGGAATATTACTAGAACTTACTAGAATAGTAGAATATTATTAGATATACGAGGTAGTATTATTAGATAAAGAAGGAGTAGTATTCTTTCCTTAGTCCTAGATTTAAATAGTTAAGGAAAAGAATTTAAAAGACTATATATTTAAGGTTTATTATATAAAACTAGAGATAAGTATATTAGAGGCTACTTTAGATTATCTATATATAAGAGAACTATAGTTTATAGAAGCTATTTTAGAAACTAGTTATAAATAGATTTAATATAATTATAAATAAATACTAAAGCAGTTTATAAGAGGAATTCCTAAAACTATAGGAATCGTAGAATATAGATTAGTATATAAGGTAGTATATACTAATAAGGAAAGAGTAAGATTCTTTTTATAGTATAAGAATAAGAAGAGAAAGAATTATAATTAAGAAAATCGATCTTTTAAAGTCTAATATATTAAAGTAAAGTTAAATACTACTTTAAAAGAAAGATAGTTAGTAATAACTATAGAAATATAAGAGAGAAAGTTATAAGTTATAATAGACTTAGGAGTAATAAGTAACTTTATCTTTCTAATAGCTTAAAAGAAGCTAAACGTTCTAATTAAAGGGATAAGACTATATCGACTAGGAGTAGTTAATAGAATAGATATTATATACTAAAATAGAATTATTAATTAGTAAACTATTCTAGTAAAAGTTAATATTAAAAGATACTATTTAAATATATAATTCGATATTATTAAAATAGAGAGTAAGGAAGTAATACTTAGTATACTATAGATTTAGGAACATAATCTAGAAATCGACTAGAAGGCTAGAATAATAACCTTTAGTTAATATAAATATATAGGTTTATATTTATAACTTCAAAGCTAGAACAAGGTTAGTACTACCTCTTCTAAAGTACTAGGACACCTTACCTAAGGTCTTCTATAGATTAGTAAGAAAGCTGATAATAAAATATCTATATAATATAGAGAATTTAAGGCTTTGTTTAAAAACCTAGAAGACTTGTAAGCCTTACTAAAACATTGCTTATAAGATTATAAGATTAAATTAAAAGAGGGTTATTACTTTTTAAAATAAAAGCTTTAGTTATATAACTAGAAAAGCCTATAAAGAATAGAAAGTTATATAAAGAAAGGTATTAAGAAGGGATATATTAGAAGATCTAAGTTACTAATTACTTTAAATATACTTATTATTAAAAAGAAAGATAACTTAAATAGAAGAGTATATATTAATTATTAAAAAGTAAATTATACTATAGTTAAGAACGCTTATCTGCTACTACCTAGCTAATACTTATAGAATAAGTTAAGTAAGGTAGTACGATTTACGAAACTAGATTAATAAAACGCTTATAAACTTATATAAATAAAAGTTAGAGACAAATAGAAGATAGTATTTACCTTACTATTAGGCCTTTATAAATATATAGTTATATTATTTAGACTATATAACACGCTAGCTATATATTAGAGATAAAATAATAATATTTTAAGAGATCTTCTAAGAGTAATAGTAATTTATTACCTAGATAATATCCTAATCTTCTTAAAAAAAAAAGAAGAATATAAGAGATATATTAAAGAAGTTTTAAAATAACTTATAAAAGTAAACTCTTAGTTAAAACTCTTAAAATATAAGTTTAGAGTAACTTAGATACTTTTCCTAGGATAGGTATTTAGCTTAGGAAAAATAGAAATAGATCTAGTAAAGATCTAAGATATCTTAAACTAGAAATTACTAGAGAATATAAAAGATATATAGTCTTTCTTTAGATTTATAAACTTTTACTATCTATTTATCTAAAACTATATAAAGATTACTAAACTAATATTAGTACTAGTTAAGAAAGCTATTAAGTTTATATAAAATAAATAGATAGAAGATACTTTTTAGAAAATTAAAGTAAAATTTATAAAAAAGCCTATTTTATACGATTTTAATATAGATAAACCTAGTACGATTAAAATAGACGTCTTAAATATAGTAGTAGGTATAATTTACTTATAACTAAATAATAAGAGAAAACTTATACCTATTATATATTATTCTAAAACATTTAACCTAGTATAATAAAACTATAGTATCTTTAATAAAGAATTACTTACTATAGTATTAGCTTTAGAATACTAGAGAATTTATTTATAGTTAATAAAATACTAAGTTATAGTTTTATCTAACTATAAAAACCTTAAGACGTTTATAATAACTAAGGAACTTATAATAAGATAATTAGCTAGATAGTTAGAGATATTAAGAGGATTTAATATTATTATTTAATATATAAAGAGAACGTTAAATACTTAAGCTAATACTCTTAGCTAAAAACCTAGATATAAGGGAAATAAAAAGTATAAGAAGATTATAATCTTAAAAACTCTTAAGAATAGAGACTTAGTACCTATTATATATAAGATAGTAGTAATAAACGATATTTAGATAGATAAAATTTAAAATATATATAAAGGTTATAACTAGTATATAAAAGGGAAATTATAGGTTTCTAGCTTATATATAAAGGAATTTATATAGGAATATTATACTATACCTACTTATAAATACTAAGGAATTTATAGAACCCTCTAGAGAATAAGATAATACTACTATATTAATCAGTTATCTATAATAGTTAAGAAGGTAATAGTAGAATATAATACCTATACTAGGAATAAGGCTTCCTACTATACTTCTTATAGATAAATAAACACTACTCTAATATTATAGATACCTTAGAAATTAATATCTATAGATTTTATTATTAAATTACTAAAATCTAAAGATTTAATAATAGGAGTTAGATATAACGTAATCCTAGTTATTATAAAACAACTTATAAAGTATATAATTCTAATAGTATATATAGAGTTAAGTATAGCTAAGGAATTAGTATTCGTATTCCTTAAGAAAGTAGTCTTAAGATATAGACTACTTAAAAAAATACTCTTAAACAGAGATAAGCTCTTTACCTTGAAATTTTAGATTACTCTTATAGAACGATTAGGTACGAAAAGAAAGCTTTCTATAGCTTTTTACTCTTAAATAAATAAAGGAAATAAATAGATAAATTAAGTAGTTAAAATATACCTTTATTATTATATAAACTACTAGTAAGATAACTAGGTAGAACTACTACTCTTAGTATAGTTTACCTATAATAGTTTAGTAATAGAAATAACACTTATTATACTATTCTATACTAATTTTAGATATAAATTATTAGTATATTAAGAACCGCTATCTACGACTATTAATAACTAGCTTACTTATATTTATATCTTAAAAATTAAAGAGCTATATAAGGAACTTATAAAGGATTTATAATTCATAGCTAAAAGAAATATATACTACTATAACAAACAACGTAGTTAGAAGCTAACGTTAAAAGAGAGAGATAAAGTCTACTTAGTATAGAAAAATATTAATATAAAAAGACTAAGTAATAAACTAGATTATAAAAAACTTAAACTATTTAAAATTAAATAAGTTAAGAGACCTTTAAATTATAAATTAGTACTACTAAGGATAATAAACATCTACCTAGTATTCTATATATCCCTACTCGAACTAGCACTACTAGAAGCACTACTAGCTCTATTTATAGAAATTCAACTAGTTAATTTAAACACTAAATATAAAGTTAAAAGAATTCTTAACTATAAGATTATTAGAGATAAGATTAAGTATTTAATTAAATAGTTAGATTACCTATACTTAAAGAATACTTAAGAACCTAGAGAAAATATTAACTAGTACTTAGAGGAACTTTAGAACTTCTACTATTAAAACCTAAGGTTGCCTATATTAGGTAATCGATAAGAAAGACCTTAAGAAAACTAGGATTAAGACCTAGGTTAAAAGCAGAGTTAGAAGCAGTAGAGGTAGAGTAGACAGCTAGCCTGGCAGCTTTCTCTCTTCTTTCCTTCTCTTCTTTTTCCTTTTCCTCCTTCTCCTTAGCCTTATCTAGCTTCTAAAGAGTACTAAGTTCTTAACAAAGTATCTATTGTTCTTACTTATTAAGAAGACGTTACTATACTCGAAGATAGAGAACTTTTAATATTACTTCCTACTAGGCTTAAAAGGCTTTTTCTTAGGCCTAATAAGCCGTCTCCTCCTTAACCTATAGACAGCGTTTCTACGTGTTAAGAGATTCCTACTTAAAAGTTAAGAGTATTCGATTTTACTTCTTAATATTATAAGTTTTACTCTTCCTAGTATACTCGAAACATTTCTTACCTCTAGTAATAGATATATATTAGCAGCTAGACGTAGAAGTAAGACAGCGAGTATAAGAGAATATTTTAAATCCTACTTAATTAATATAGAGAGTGTTATTAATACGATTTTGTTTTAGTTTATCTTTTATAGATAGTGTTATTAAAAACATTATAGTAAGAGAGAGCTAATAGCCTTCTAACGGTATTTCTTAGGTCGTACTTAAGCGTAGGGATACGCTAGGCTAAGAAGGGGATAGTGTTACGAATTATATATAAACATGTGATAAGTGAAGACTAGGCGGCGCCCTGACAGGTTAAGCACTATTAGAAACTCTTATAAGCAAAAGAGGGATCCTTAGACTAGCTAAGCGATCTATGGATTTCTTTTGGTAAGAAGCATCACGTGACTTAGTCGCCTGAGTCGCCTGAGTCGCCTGAGTCGCCTGTCGACTGAAGCGATCAGGGCGAGCGACTAGAGCGACTGGAACGGGAGACTACAGTTCTATATAAGACTGGCACGTCTGCTATTAGATAGGAGCTTCGTGCTCAACTTTAGTTATCAATCTTATCATCTTGTTTAACATCTTTGATATAAGTAACGAGTTTATTTCCAAGTGAACAACCCGGCGCATCTGTACTTCTTACCTGCATACTAACCTTCGAGACTTAGTCATCTTTGTTTAGTTCGTTTGAGTTTCGTTACACTGAGGCCCAATCACTGATACGGTCGGAACCGCCATAAAGTCAAGAATCGTTCAATACTTAGTGATCGGTTTTCTCAAAATAATAGTAATGGTACATCTTGTAAAGCAAGGTTTCCTGTAAGGAACAAGCATGCGAGAATTAGAACCTTATTCCACCTAGCTCTCGACTTCTGACATGCACCATCTGACCTGAAGATTCCAAACTAAGGCAAGACCGAGAATATATAGGATCTGGAAATATATTAGTAAAGTTCATTCAGCAGCAACGTAGGGTGTGATCTACAGAAGTGACAAAGAAAGGAAGCCCAAATTCGAGTCCACCAACCTCGAGTCCCTGAACCCAGAGTGCAGTCAACAACGGTGTTCCAACCAGTACTCCAACTTCTTTCACTATGAAAAAAATACTGAAGTCCCGACCACTAGTGCTGTCATCCTTGGCTGATACGACAGGTGATTTGATAAGAGACATGATGAATACAGGCGCCGCAGTACCTAGGGTATATACAATCATCGCTATAACGTGTTAGCATCCATGTGTATTTCGTATAATGCGCTTACCAGTGATAGCTGCCCATAATGTGGGAGCTAAACCAATAAAAATCATTCCAATACCACATAGTAAAAGGCTAATCTTAGCTCCAAAAAAAACTCGCAGTGACGTGTGACTCAGGATATCTACTCAACCAAAGTTTTGAAAGAGTAGGAATAATGACCACAAGAAGGAAGATGTTGACAGCAGCCTTAAGAGAAAGTACGTAGCCCACCTACAGGAAATAATTAGTGGAATTCAAGTACAAGACTCTAATACTGACTTCTGCAAATGTCTTGTTATAACGGTTCGAGATGTAGAGCACAAGTATACCAATACTAGTGCTAGCCATGCCCAAGATCAATTCGGCGACTAGAAGCCATTTCATATTTGCTCTCCTTGTCAGAAGCTGTGCGATTTCTCTCAATTCCAACCAGATTCTCTGTAAGATGCTTGAACTCGCCTCCGGAGATTTAGGTGGCGGTGGATAACTTATGGCTGCCCGAGTCAAAGGTGTTTCCTCGGTATCGTCCTCGATATTGCTGGCGATCGTTTCAGCTGTTAAGTTGCTAGGAAGCGCTGGCCGTGGGAGGACACGAATAGTTGGCAGTGCTCCAACCAATAAGGCGAGGCCTAAATAGAATGGTAGGTACAGATTGTGAGACATCATTACTGAGGCAAGAAATGGACCAAGCAAAGCGAATACATATGACATTGAGGACATGAGCGAAAAATAGGATGTTCTATAGCAAAGGTTTAGTAGTATTCTGACGGTACAACCAAGTTGAACAAACCTGGTCGGAGTGTCTGTAGCAAATTCTGACAGATAAGCAAAGACTGTTGATGCGAGAACACAAGCACCTCCACCAAAAAGAGTAAAAAATGGCCCAGCAATCATGGCCTCCACGGGAAATACATAATCGAGTTTGCCTGCAAAAAATATCAAAACATTATTTCTCTTAGCAGTAGGAATTGTGGCGTCTTACCAACCAACAGAAACCACGCAAACATGCATGCAGTAGCTGAGGTATTCAAGAAAAGAGTAAGCCTCCGGCCTAAACGATCGGAAATCGTCCCAAATGGAATGGCAACAGCAAGATCTGTAAGTAATCAGTATATGGCATCATTACTGCAGAGCGAGGACTCACCGCAAACAACGAGAGAGATATCTATTAAGCTTCCAAGCCATGCCAGCTTTTTCTGTACTTCGTCGATTTTGCAAAATCTCTCAGGGATATTTCCATGGGAGTCAAATAAAGAACGGTCATGTTGCCGGTAGAAGTCGTTGCAACAACGCAACTCGATTATGCGGTTGAGAGGTAAATTCAGAAGCCGTACCGAAAGGCTGATAACGGCCATCAACGCGAAAAGCAGTAAAACGTCGATGCGAGAATGGAAGCCGGACCAAGACATTTTATTTAGTTGGTTCATTGTCGGTCAGCGTGAAGTGGTATTGTTAATATAGAGTGAAGCGGTAAAGTCTTAAAACGAAGATTCCGGGAGCTGCTGTGTTACAGGAAATACGGTAGCTCAAAATTGGCACGTGCACCGTCAGCTACTTGTGGAATATTTGATCACGTGTGTCAGTTACACCAATCTCCACACCTTTTACCCCACACTTCGAGCCGCCACGCCTTGGCAAGCCATATCAACTGCTATACCTACTCGCTCCTTCTTCGACACCCGCGTCATCCACTTCTATTCACGCGTGGAAATGGAGCTTCTGAAAACAACTCCTGTCCTCGAGAGCCCTTTCTCGGCAAGGTCCTCTTCCGAGCCGTACAGAAAGAAGTGCATCCTTTTGAATCTATTCCTCTTCTCCCAACCTCAACCACTTTTCATATCCATATTTTGCTATTCATTTAAGCATTTGGCTCTGCGTCGATCAACGAGGTCGAGAACCACATATCTCAACTTGATAGGGAGAAGGCCAATTTAAAGGCCCACTTGGAATGGATCATCACCCATCGAACGCTATTTGTCAATGCTTTTGAAAATCCCCCCCCCCCCCAAGAAAGATACAGATGGCTCCTCTAAAAGAAGGAATTTCAACACCATATTTAAGAAGGGTTTCTTAGGGAGCGACTGGTCTCTTCGCCTCGATCTGGGCATCCTCTGCTGCTTGTTATTTGTTCTAAGTAAGGTTGACGAGATCTTTGATAATCAGAAGGTGCTCAGCCAGTATTTCGACAAACACTATCCTGAATTAGTGATTCCTCCATGGGCGGCAGAAAGGGCTTTAAGGGCTAGATCCAAGATTCTAGGAGACAGCGCGCTGACTAAAAAGCTAGAGTTACGACAAGGTTTGTTTTCAATCGCACTCTAGCACGTCGCCATGTTATTGTTAACTTTGCTAGATCTCCAATTGTATCTCCCAAAGACTTTCCGACAAACTGCGAAGCTATCTCAAGTTCCGCTGTCATTACCCTCTACCGCAACAAATCAGCTAAGGCTGGAGAAAGATGGGTCAGAAAACATTGCAGGAGGTCACAATGGCTTCGATACGATATTGCAAGATCAAGTAAGGCTGCCTCAGACAGAACAGTCAACGGCGTCTCCACGAAGTCTCCCTCCGCTTAATGGCCTCGATTTTCCATTGCCTTCTCTAAATCGCACGTTTTCGCAGAGACGTAGCAATGACACTCCAGAAATGCCAAACCCGCTCGACTTTAGCCAATATCAGGACGGGGCAGGATGGCCTAGCCAGCGATTCTCAATCAATCACGTACAGGAACCCAATCAGCCACTGGACTCGAACCAATCACACAGAATAGCGCCCGTGGCCACACCCGACTCCCAGCTCAACTCGAACGCAGATCCTTTCAGAAAATTTATATCAGAAGATCAAGAAACGGAATCGAGGCGGGCCAAAAGGCCAAAGCTCGCCCCATTGTCTAAGGCTGGCCAAGGATTATCGGCCTCCACTTGGCCAGATACAACGGTCGGAGGACAGGGACAGGATAAGGATCAGTTGTAGCCAGAGATGCTTAATTTACAAGCCCCTTTAACCGACGTCCCTAGTCAGTGCACGTCCCTGGCAAAAGCCCACTTCAAAACCCCCCTTTTTTACTCCACCATCACCACTTTAACTATGGCTAGAGCAGACAAATCGCACCAGATCAACTTGGCGGTGGCAGCATATGAAAGAGGGGAGTTTAAGAATTATTCTGACGCTGCTAAGAAGTATGGCTGTGACCGTACTGCTGTCTCACGGAGGATTAGAGGCTTGACTAAGACACGTAGGGAGGCAACTGCTGTTTACCACCAAGCACTTACTATAGAGCAAGAGGAAGTCCTGATTCGGCAGATCAATAAGCTTACGGACCGAGGAATGCCACCAACTTCTTCTATTGTCAAGAACCTCGTAGAAGAGATACGTGGGAGCAAAGTAGGAAAGAACTGGACTAGCCACTTTGTCTAGAGGCATAAGGACAGGTTACGCAGTGCCTATCTAAGGAATATTGAGAACCTAAGGGTTACAGCTGAATATATGCCTATGTTTACGCTCTTCTTCTGTTTGGTATTTACTCTTATTTCCCCTCTTATTCTTACTTTATGCCTAGAAAGCTAATATTGTCTCGTTTCTCTAGCTTATACGAGTTATCGAGAAATATAATATAACTGCCGACAACATCTACAACTTTGACGAGAAGGGGTTTCTTATAGGGTTTGGCCGATCGATAAAGCGTATTATGAGTCTTACGGCATACGAAACAGGTCGTGTTACCAAGAATAAGCAGGACGGTTCTCGGGAGTTTATCTCACTACTGGTATGTGTCTCAGCTATTGGACAAGCGATCCCACCACTTCTTATTTACAAGGGCGGCTCAGAAGACTTACAGAGCTCCTGGGTCAAGGATGTCGAAGAACATGCAGGAGTATATTTCGGCTTATCAGAGAACGGCTGGTCGTCTAATGCCTTTGGCCTAAAGTGGCTGGAAAAGGTCTTTGAACCGTATACAAAACCGAATAGCGTAAGGGCTCACCGACTTCTCCTTATAGACGGTCACTCCTTA
The DNA here is from genome assembly GCA_001414485.1 of Calycina herbarum. Taxonomy (NCBI): domain Eukaryota; kingdom Fungi; phylum Ascomycota; class Leotiomycetes; order Helotiales; family Pezizellaceae; genus Calycina; species Calycina herbarum. The sequence goes on along the minus strand of LLEY01000134.1, from coordinate 11,088 downwards.
TATGTTAACATGAAGTTTATTGACTTCGTAGACCAACATCGTATTATTATTATAATACTGCCGCCTTATATAATACATCGATTACAGCCTCTCGACGTCGGTCTTTTCCAACCCCTCGCGTCGTACTATAGCAACGAACTGGAGAAGCTTATACAGAAGGCCGGTGGATTAGTCTCTATGTCAAAGCGGTTTTTCTATACGATGTTTAAGATAGCGTGGGACCTTGTATTTATAGAACATAACATTACACATGCCTTCGAGAAGGCTAGGATTTGGCTAGTACAGGGCGAAAAGATAATCGCATAAGTGACGAAGCCTACTTCACCGATCTACGAGACTACTAAAGACATTGCAACACCTCTTATAACGAAAGCGATACGACATGCCTACCTAAACTTCGAACGATCACTGTCTAAGCTCAAAGTAAGTAAGGTCTTCTCTTCTATGCGAACGCTGTCAAGTAAAGTCTCTATTCTAGAGCACGAGAACCAAGGGCTACGGATAGCTATTATACTTGAGAACCAGAAGAGAAAGAAGGGCAAGAAACTTAATCTTTGTGGTAATATTAGTAAGGGAGTAGAGGTATACTCCCCTAGGAGGGTTGCACGTGCTCGAGAGCATTAGAATGAGATAGATAAGGAGAAAGAGGCTGAAGACAAGGCAAAGGAGGAGAGAAGAGTAGAAAGGAAGGCTAATGCTCTTGTGAGACAACGAAAGAAGGTAGAATTGGCTGATAAGAGGGCAGAAACTCAGCTACAAAAGGAGCTAGCTGCTATAACTCCTAAAGTCCTAAAACAGAAGAAGAGTATACAAGCTCTACCTAAAGAGGCTGCTCCACATATATCCCAAGTTAAGAAAGGAGCTTAAAAGGGTCTGAAAGAGCTGAAAAAGCTAAGTTATATACTTATTCTCAAGGTTCCACGTCTAGCTTAAGTAGTTAGCCCTCCAGTATAGAAAACCAGGTCAGGACAGTAGATTAGGCTACCACTTCGTGCCCGTAGCTAGTTTTTTGTACTCATTATCTAATTAACTACCTTTCATTGACTTACATTCTAAATTATATATAAATCTAATATGTGGTTGTTGTTTTATTTAACTTTTCACGTAGTGGGATGAAATAGATGAGGGCGGGCTTTTGCCAGGGACGTGCACTGACTAGGGACGTCGGTTATACTCAGGCCCCGTATTCCAACAAGATAAATTAATTATCTATCGAAGCATATGATTTTCCTGACATAAATCGTAGACTTTAATGAGATACCAAATTATATGGGCAACTTTGAAGAATGGGCATTAATCCCGATAGAACCATTCACATCATGAATTACGAAATACTATATATGATTTGATGGTCTTGGTCTCGGTAGGTACCTTGAGTAGTACCTTGGGATCCCATATTATGACTACAGCCGGCCCCCTTTCGGTTTTGTCATCGACTGTGAAATCCGACTCCGGGTACCAAACTCCAATCTCCATAGTCCCAGGAGATTTAGCAGGAGGATATGTACACAGAGTCCCTTGCGCTTGTGGTGGTATATTTATGTCTCTGAAAATGATTGTGCGTTTGGTCAGTTATTACCTAAGCATATATTAGCTCATAGATCTCTTCTGTAGGTATAGCACAATGACATACCACGCCTCGTTGTTCGAGATAAAATTCCCTGATCGTTTCCTCAAAGTTCCGAGCGCCTAGAATGATCTGGTAACCCGGCTTCGACTGTTCGGTCATGAAAGCAATAGTTGTATATAGATCGTAGAGGGAATTAGATCTGTTAGGTGTGCGAACATACTAGGGGTTTCCTGTCCGAAGAATTAGAATCTATTGACACTATGTACATGGTGGGAAGTTCGTACCTCGAAATTACGATAACCATACCACAATGGTTTTCCCGCTTTTGGAGTAGGATCACACAATAGAACACCTAAATAAAACAATTAGTAACAGACAATCAGCTTAAGCTCGTCGAGGAAGGTAACTTGCCGACGTGTCTCTTGGATTTTCCCGCATTGCCCTCACCAGACAGCCATAATGAAGCTCTTGACCTCGCGTGACTAACAATTGCCTTTCGATCGTCCCAATTCGACTTGTTGTTAAGATCATCTTCTCCCCTTCTCAGGACATTAAAAGACTCGTACTCTTTCATTCCCTCCTGGAACATCTGCACGTTTTTGTAATACCGAGCCACAGTAAATCGAAACTGGAGCCATCGTTGTCTTTTCTGTGTGATATTCAATCTCGGTGAATCCATCCACCGATCGCGTATGTTATACCAGGCGTAATCAAATATCTGCTCTCGAAAAAATGCTGGCTCGATATCATGGTGTCCACCAAGGAGTTCGATCACATCGCGAGACAGGTCTTCCACAAGGTAAAGTCGGAATTGTTCTTTGCTGACATCACTTTCCTCAGTTTCACTAGATAAAGCGTCTCTCAGTCCTTGAGAGGTCGTGAATACTTGAGATACTACCCCTGAAGGAAGATAGTCTAAACGCGTAACTTTGGTTCTTTCAGCACGCTCATTTCTCTCACGGTCAAGGTCGGCTGTTGGCTTGGCACTGAGTGCTCCCCAGCGCACTGGACTGGTTCCAATCTCCATGAAATCGGCCAAAAGTCGTAAAGAAGGCCATAATGCGGAAAGTGATTTGATATGTGCGAGATATGGACGGTCCTTGGTACTGTTGTACACGTATCAGGGCTAACTCGGAGGCGGAAATTCAAGAGAATTTACTCACTTAATCTCCCATATTTGCCGTTTATCTCCAGTCGTTTTTTCGTCGTATATGTCACCACTAGCGTAAGCATCACTAATCAACTTCTTGTTGTAGTACGTGTACTCCTTCTTGACCTCCTCGAAATTTTGCTGAGAGGCAGTTATGCTTTCTTGCGGTGCATTCCTTTCCTCCATTTCGATTGCCGTTTCGTGTGTCGATATCGGCCAGTATAATAGAATAAGGAGGCCGAACGTTGCTGTTATCTAAACACCCACAGCCTTGTTGGGAGGAGGCTGGTCACGTTTATCGCGGTAATGAAGAATGGGGAGAAGTTGAAAAAATCCGACAACTAGGGATGGGAGGGTATATAACCAATGCCTTGAACGAAGCTCAAGGATTGAGAAGCCATGCATGCCTATAGTGAAATAAGAAAAAGAAATACGCAGTGAGGCTGACAGAAGGTTGTGCCGCGGGCAGGCAGTGAGACACCTTCATCTCAATCGCATGCAAATGCAACTGTTGATAGGTACGGTGATATCGGATATGCGAGGCTAATCTATGAACAGTCGGCATGCTCGTCGGGCATGCAGAGGAGAGATCTCCGGCAGATAGATACGGCAGTTGATGTGACAAAGGCTTTAGCAAAGTTGTGGTCCATATAAGTGTGTGCGTTTGAGTCTTGTAGAAGGATAACGGATTTCAAGCGTTTTACTCTTGCCCCATTCTGAGGTGTCGCATTGCAACAGCAACCGAGTTGACTTGTCATATTACATATTCAAAATTGCCTCGACCGAACCGACTCAACGTCAATAATGGTTCAAAGCCTTGTCATCGGCGACATCTTGTCGCCTCATTGGTATCATAGACTGGGCAGAAGCTGAAGTCGGCCCCTTTGGCGAGAACATGCGGGTGTATTGCCTCAGGTACACTACTGAAGGCGTTACGACTGCCCCGCACAATACATTTTGGCGCAAATTCAAAATGAGGTAGGAGTTAGAGACTATAACGACTATCAAAACAGCAAAAATCATGGGGCTTTCTATGCCATCACTGGATGATCTTCATTAAGTATAGAAGGAGAGCAAAGTGTTACGCTAATATTTTTGCGGCGCCACAACTAGCTGCGAATCACTCCTTGCTCCCAGCCATGGAAAAGATCCTGCCTACCAAATGATATTTCTTGCCACAGAGTCTCCTAGTGCATTGGCCCTAAAAAAGGTGGGATCGGGGCAATATTACGTAGTAAATTCATGACACTGAGTTTTCCAGTACTATTTTAGAACATGATTGTTCCAAAACAACGGGTCAATAGCCCCAAATAGTTCCAAGTCCATAGGAGAATTAAAGTTAATTGCCCCAAAAGGTTGCAACAACATAGGCCAGGTGGACAGGTACGAAGCTGAGGTATTTATCCTGGATTCTCTAAATGCGACATGAAAGTGATAGGGAAATAGTAACCACAAAGCCTTGGTGATTTTGAATGAGGAGAGGTTCGAGGAGAGTCTGGCCAGTGGTGAAGAGGATATGGATCGAAAAAGAGGGATGATAATGAGGTGGCAAAAAAGCAAGAGAGTCGCCCCTCTACTTGATTTACTTCTTCATTTTACTTCCTCTTCTACTTTTCTTTTCTTTCCCTTGCCCTCAGCAACGCTTAGGGTGTCGTCCACTTCATTCCTCATCTGCAGTGTTCTCTTACTTGATTAAAAATTGGCATTTACTTAGCATTGAGACAGAGAACAGATGGAAGATCAAAACGATCATCTTGCTTGTGCCTCGTGAGTTCAACGTACAATCAAGACTAGGCAACAAGAACTAAATCAGTCCTCGTCTTATCAATGTTAACCCCACCAAGGTTGAAACTCCTTACTTGCCATTCCTGGAATCTATTACAACTTTCTTCCAAAAAAGGCTTCGTCGAAATAAAATCACTACTTTCGAATTGGTGGAGAAAATGAAAATACGTCAAGAAACGGCTTAACCCTTGTAAGCTCTTCGCGAAATAGCTGCTGCTCATTACCTCGCCCCATGGGTGAGGCGCACAAATCGAGTGCCCTGCGAAGGCGCAGGCAAGAACTTCTCACTAAAGAATCCTTCAATGCTACTGTCAATTCCAGAACCTTGGTGTGAACGTGTTTCTCAGACCCTTTTTGTTGGGGATGGGGGACTCAGATGGATGGAGTCTGTATTGCGGCGCAAAGCCGAAATTCTATGTCAAATTTTGGTCTCAAGTCATGCAGTCAGCATGAAGGAATTAGCGCCTCGCTACTGGTGATAATAACCAAAAGCTTTCTTGCATCCGAGGTGGCCCGGCGTGTGACCAATGAGATATCCATGCTCGTAGTACATCTCGTCCCCTACCCAAATTGGGATTGTTACGTACGATGAATGTGGAAAGAGAACCGTCACTCGATGGGAATTTTATATCAATCATTATCGAGCATGTCAGCTCTCACAGCTATCCTGTGGTGTTGTGTCTATAATTATGATATGTTAGCCACAATCCTAAACCCCTTATTTTACCTACAACTCATTCAGAATTCGGGACGATATTCAAATCAGGCGTTGATTCTAGTCGCAAGAGAATCTATAAGAACGACGCAGTTAACCCCCGATTAAATACCATCAAAAATCCCAATTAACCAAACAACCTTCTCTTCTACAAATTCTTTTTCAAGAAATCTGCAATAAAACTCGATATATTTCAGCCCCAAATTCTCCCCCAGAATGCATTGCCAACTCAGCTTGGTTCTCAGTTCGATACTTGCTGTACAGTCTGTAGCTTTCAGTCTCCAGCCCCGAAATGACAAGCTACCCGTCACTGTGACTCGTAAGCCTCTCATGCATTCAGGATGAGGACAGCTTACTCACTTTTTCAAGTCTCCCCCAAAACCGTCCCTCTCGGTACTACACCAGTCGACGTTGTCTTCAAAAACTTTGCCGGGGCTTGTTACACAACCGGTACGTGTGATCAGTCGCAAATCGAGATCAAAGGTTACAAGCTATGTGAGTGCCTAGTTCCTCTAAGTAAAATGTCCCTTTTGAATAAATTTTAGAGCTAAGACATTTCTTGTTCTTAAAATTGCTGCAATGGTCCCTGACATTCTTATTCATTCTACTCCCTAAACACCCCTAAATATACTGACCCCGAGATTCTGTAGGGCAAAAAGGCAAAAACACCGGCTCTAATCCCGCTATCGCCGTCACTATTAATCCGGATGGTAAATTTCCAACTTGGATCCATAACGGGTTGCTCGACGCGCTTCACGAGGTTATTAAGAAAGCCGCTGTCTGTGGCGATGTTACATATACCACTTCTAGTGATGTGGACCGCCACGGTACAAGTATGCTTTCCCCCAAATCGCAGAAGTAGTCTCACTCACTAACAATGCATTTTCTAGCCTCGCCTAAGACTGTAAATCAGTGTACTATTCCTCAGTTTATTTCAGTATCGTATACTAAAGGAGACGCTATATATTTCATGGAATTTACTTCCAAGACTACTGCTGTTGGCGATGTGGCTTGTAGCACTGTCATGGAACTTAGTGGTGCTGTTGCTGGTAAGTACTTCCTACTTTTCTTACTCACGTGGCTAACAGGAAGTGAACAGGTGCTGTAAATGGTGCCGCAGGAGGGGTTTTCGCATTTTTTAAACTTGCTTGCCAAGGTTCAGCAAAGACTGGTAATTAAGCAATTATTGTTCTGGTTCTGGAGTGAGGAGATATCCTGTTTGGCAGATATTGAGCTTGTGAAGCAGCGGGGAAATTAGCTTGTTGTTGAGAGTTTGGAAATTGTATTTGTCCCAATGGCGAGGCGAAGATGTAAAAGAAACGCGTGATGCGTGCTTTTACGATTAAAGAAAGTAAAGAGTACTATGCTCCTGTTTAAACACAATTGTTGATTAAAGGAAAGTTAAACGTGACACGACGGATTTTCCGCAAGGTTGTAGCTATCTCAACCTTATCGTCTAAATATTACCAGGTTGAGTTGTGCTTCGAAAAGAATAGATCATTAGACTTGGCGCTGCGGGGATTCATCCTACGAAATATTTCCGATGGATCGGTTAACGTCTAAGCACTAGTTAAGAGAGTATCCCAGATAGCCATGTATTTGAGCTATCGACCTACCCAAGAATTGTCAATTCGAGAAAGTTCTTGCGTTGAACCTTAGCAAACATAGCAAGGTCAGCAAAAATTGTATCTACAAGCCAGATTTCAAGTTTGAAAAGGTTGAGTTCCCATCTCTTCCTTAGTAGAACGGTGCCCCTCGGCTGACCACTACACCTCGTTGCACCTCGTTCAAAATGTTCCTCAACATGAATCTGTAGCTAGGGAGAATTTTTGTTTACATGATGTTTCCTGTTTTTGATACTCGATATTCTCTCGTTTTTTTTAGATTATGTGAGAGTTTATCACAGAGCTTAGCTGATGAGTAGCTTTACTCTTTTTCTTCACCTTTTACTTCAGTTGCGTAACTTCATTCGTTACTTTGAAATATCCTTACTAATTAATATAATTAAATCTAGCAATTTTACATTAGAAAATAGGTGAATTTACTCTTTTTCTTTACTTTTTATTATGGTCGTAACCTCCTTTGTTATTTCAGATTATTCATACTAATTAGAATAATCAAACTGAGTAACTTTACATGAGCTGATGAAGGATTTTGCTCTTTTTCTCTCCAGGGAAGAATTCCAACCAAATTTTCGCGTAAAAAGGGGTGTTTTGAAGTAAATAAACAACAATAAAATAATTAGTGCATTTCAAAAACATCCTCCCACCATGAGATGTGGATGGAAGAATTGCTTTCAGTGGTGGTTGCGTTGCCCTAACCCCAATGCACGTGCCACTTGTCGCGAGTGCGAATCTTCCCAGTTCAACTCTTCCAAGAAATTTTCCACCTCAACGCGACACCACAACACCACGCAACCATCACCATTACAACCACCGCAACTACTACAACCTCCACAAAACCATCCTCACCATGGCGCCATACGAAAGCGAGTTGAGCAGATTCGAAGAATTATTCCAAGAGATGGGCGACAGCCCCGATCCCGAGATGGCCGAATTGCAGGAAGGATACTGCATCGAGGTAGTTTGGAATGAAGTGCTAGAGATAGCAAGCACAAGTACCGAGCTTGCACGACAGACTATCAGATATGGGTAGCGGATGACCTTACCTTCCGGTTCTACTGTAAATTTCAACCTGTCGTGGTGTTTGTATACTTTACTAACTTGACGCGACCAGTTCCAGATGATGAATTCTACGTTCCCCCTCCTCCAAGAGACAAGCCACAAGAGGCCGTCGCAGCACCAGAGAAGGTTGAACCAGATCCATCGACGCCATTCTCATCCCGAAGTAGTGTTACGCCCGCCGTCCCCGAGATCAACAACCACCAGATAAACTTTGGCAGCAACAAGAGCAGCCACCGCCGAAACAGCCGCTATAATCCGCCAAAGCCAAGCCGAGATCCGTTTGCAGAGCACGAGAGAGGAACCTTTGCATACGAGTGTTTTCAGAAGGCGAAGATAGTTGGAGTAGCAAAGCGACGAGATGTAACAGATGAAGAGAAGAAATTATTTAACGACTTTGCCGAAAATTACAGTAGAAGTCATCCAGCGCCCCGTCCAGGTCCAACGAAGCACAAGAAGGAATTTGTTGCACCGGAATCAGACGACTCAACGAGATACAGAGTTCCAAGATCCACGCCGTTGGACGATGCGGTTTCCCTCACAAGATGGGTCGAGACGAGTTCATATGCGAAGGTAGCGGATGCTACTCAGGCGGCAAGAGAGAAAAATGGAGAGAAGGCTGAAGAGAAGGCTGCTGAAGAGTCAGATTCCGAGTCAGATGTTGAAGGAGGGGCCAGATTGGCTTAACCCCCCTCCACCACCCCCACCCCTGATTACTGTCCCCCAGCCCCAGCATCCACAGAACGCTCTTTCAACTCCCTAGCGATGGCTGACTTTTTATTGTTGTTCTAGATACCCTTCGCCTTTTTTTCCAGCTTGCCCTCGGCAATGCTTTGGACCTCGTCCAATTGATTCCTCGAATCATAACATCCTCGATGTTCTTCCACCTCGTGGGGAAAACGGCGTTTAGCTAGCAGTAGTGAGAGATAAAATAGGGTTATTTTTGAGATTAAAACCACTATTATGTGACTTCCGAATTAATCGTGATTTCTTTTTACTTGTGATCGTACGAGACAGTCTGGAATAATCAAAAGGCTGTTTGAAATGGCGTAGAAGAAGTAGAAAGTTAGTTTCTTCATTCTCCTAAATTCTTTGGAATGATATCTACAATTTTGCAAAATCTACTAAAGTAATAAGAGAAGGAATGTTCGCAGAGTTGTACTTCTGTAACACGGATTTCAATGCTTGCTTCTCGTTGGTCTTGGACAGATTAGGGTAAGAAGAATCGAGTGAACAATCAAGAAAACCTGAGAAGGAAATCAAGAAGAGAAAGTTTCGTCAACGTATGTAAAATATAGCCGCTCTTGCGATGAGCTTTAAACCCCCCCCCAGCTACCTAGCCCTTGGATTCTTAGAGCAATTCAGAGGAATTATTTATTCTATAAATTTTTTACCCAGGCTTTTGGAAACAAACAGGATACAAAAGGCGTACTCAGGCTGATACTTATAACACAAATAGGCTTGTAGCAATAATCTATCGTCGGAATGATGTTTAGATTCATCGAGGTTATTAGAACAAGTAAGAAACTCTGAAGAAAGTTACAACGCTACTATATCCGAAGATCAGAGGTGCTATTTGGATTTCGTCTGAAAGCCACTCGAGAGATGATTTTACTTATAATAGGCCGGAGAATAGATAGTAATAGAGGATTTTACAAAGATGGTAAGATGTAACATAACATGTAAGGACTTCTATCGCAGTATCGAACTAATATCTATGACCGGCACTTTCTACCTAACATTCTTACTAGTTACCAGTCGCCTAGCATTTCAAGTCTCTTAAACTTCTACCAATTTTTCCGAAGGAACTCAGCGACTGGCGAGTAAGCTATAAGTTACTTGTAAGTAATTCGCAAGAAAGCTACGAGTAATAGATTATCGCCAGCTAACCCAGGAATGTCCCCAGTCAACAACAAAAGCACGACGTCAATATAGTATCACACTCATCTCACATTTATTTTCCTTTCCTCGTTTACTCATATAATTAGCTGCAATCTAACAAGAGAAAAGGACTAGCTTTCATCTATTCGCCGTACACCAAGTAACTTCTCTAGGTCCTTCCCTTCGGTTTTTATTTCTATCCCATAATTCACCTCCGACCAAACGCCAGACACCATCTACCATGTACAGCAAAGAAAAGCTTTCTATCACACCACCAGATTCCACAATCTCGAGACTGTGACCTCAAGACCCAAAAGCAGCAGCAGGATAGACCCTCTTCTTCTTCCCCGCCGACGCACTCCTTGAGCTACTCCTCGAACTACTTTTACTCCCCTCCGCACTCGCCAAATGACTGGGAGGTTTAAGTCTCGAACCAGCCAGCTCCTCGGGGAGATCATTCCATTCCCGTTCTGGGCCTTTATCTTGGAATGAGCGTGTTGGCGTTGGCAATGAGGGTCTGTTCTCCTTCTCTGCACCCAAACTCTGTACTCCCGTGGCAGTGGTTGAATTCACAGGAACTGTAGGATTCGAAAACGGCGTTGAAACTGCAGATTGCGATTGCAAATGATCACTGGGTAATATCCTTCGCCTTAAAATCCAAGCAGTATCCGGTTTTAGCTTTCGATAATACCCATCTATAACCCTCTCTTCCCTTTTGAATCCCCGTTTTGAATACCATTCCAAAGCATCCGTATTTTCCGTCCACACATGTGCGTAGATTTCCACCACCTTAACGCCATTACTCGAGATACTCGTAGAAGCCGCAGCTAAAATGACATCCTGTAGAACAGCAGCTGCCAACCCTTGTCCTTGGTATGGGGAAAGCAGAGCCAGGGATTGAATATATAAATCGTGACATCCGGGAACGAATTCGGGGTTCGAGGGCGAGGACTCGGGTGTAGGCGTTGCTTCAAGACGGCAGACGATACCGCCAATGACCTTTTCCTCCGAGTCTTCGGACCATGTTATTATGCGGGAGAAACTAGGCATTGGGTCTGCAGCTGTGATTTTGTGGTAGAAGCTGTCGGGGTAATTAATTGGGAGGAGGAGGGAATTGATTCTTCGAAGGGGTTGGACATGTTGCTCTTGGATGAGGGAGATGGAAGCTTGTGAGGGAAGCTTTGCAGGCGCATTCGGAGTTCGCGATGGTGTTGGTGTTTGCGCGGGAGGCGGAGAATATATGGCGGTGGGTATGGGGGAGGGTCTCGAGTTTGTGGGTGTTCTGTTGAGGGGGAGGGGGAGGGAG